>JAVCKT010022152.1:4447-20819 GCA_032273925.1 Rhynchotus rufescens
GTAGAAGAGATAGGTAAAGAACAGGAAAGGTCTTTATGCAGGATAGCAGAGCAAAACACTGACTTGAGTAAATTATGTTAACAGTATTGTGAACTTTGATCAAAAAGCCTTGGAAACCTGCTTTAACTTGGGCGTAAACTTAACTGGGCGAGACCCTGAGTCTCAGGTCTTGCATACTGAAAGGAATCCTGGGCTTTGCAGGAGTCAACACAAGGTTATCTGATTGCAAAGGCTGTGCTGCTAGATGTCTCTGCCCTTGTGTATTTATATCACTATCAAGAAAGCAGTCATAGTAATCAAGAACGTTTTGCTTATCTGCAATGCATCACACCCATTATACTTGTTTTAAAATTTATTTTAAAATATTTTTTAAAAACTCTGGCTGGGCAAGAGGAGGAAGGTCCATGCCTCAGCCATTGAGTGGAGGTTGGGAGAGCTTGGGGGCAGGATCAGTGCTCAGCACAATGTTGATGCCATTGCAGAATATTTTATAGGATACCCATTCTCAGATGTACCACAGGAATCTCACATTGATGGCCACAAGTGATAGAAAGTAAGAACAAGATGTATATAAATAAATTCTCTCTTCATAAGTATGAAAGGTCTGTAAGAGGTGGCAGGACCTTCTCAGAAGAGATAAATTGGAGATGAATGCGGGTCACTCTAAAGTACGTACCTAGAGTTCTGGTGCAAAATCTCTTAATTGAACTGTACTTAATTGGAACATACTAAGCCTGAAAAGTCACCAGTTTTCATGGAAATTTACTCATTTCGATGAAAGCTCACTCAAGAAGGGCCACTGAAACACCACTTGAAATTTGGAAACAAAGAATGAGAGAGAGCTTTCACAACAGCTTGGTATTCAAAGCACCCATCTAGGGGGAGGGGAAGGAAAACACACACACAACGTGCACACACACACTGGTTTCCTTTCAGCTAGCCCAGAGTAGAAGTTTGACCACGAGTTGTTCTCCTCATGAGTAAGTGCTATAACAACCATAAGATTCAAGAACATTTTTTTTTCTATGCTTTTCCCCAGAAAATCCACCTATGTCTTGAAGTTCTATCAAACTGGAACATTTTTTAAATCTCAATTTCCAAGGAACATCTCTTATCCCTAGTATTTTTTTTTCTCACCCTGCAGCATGAGTGTCCCCTTGAACAGCCTCTCGAAAGCCACAAATGGCCCTTCCCACATGAGACTGCAGCAGCCCCCAGGAAGTCACATGGACCCTCTGAGTGGGTGCCCCATCACCCTCAGGATGCATGCACAATGATAGCAGAGTTTCTGACACCATTTCACAGCTCTGCTTGGGCATTCTTGGATGGTCATAGGTCACAATGGGCAGAAGAGCAAGAGCTTGGGGATTTAAGCTATATTTTATGGGACTTTTTTATTTTAAAAAGTTATTATGGTATTTGGAAAGCTGTAGTAATACAGAAATGCTGGCAGATCAAGAAAGGGATAAGCTTTCAATATAGCTAAGGATGTTAATTTGTGCATTTTAGGAACTGCAAAGGTCTAGTAGAACTGCTTAGAATATTTTTAGAATATTCTTAGAATAATTTTAATTTAATTAATAATTTTCCCAAGGAAGTTGGCATACTGGGACCTTTCTTTAAGTCCCACTATTGATGCTAAGCTAGAAAAAAGAAGCAAATGGGCTAGATTTTTTGCCCATGCACAAGTTTCTCCAAGCTCTGCCTGCCTGAAGAGAATTTGGGAGAGTTTGCTGGTTCCACAAGTGAAACGTTTTATGGACTGCCCAGCTGCCTCTGTGAGCATCACGGACTGCACCAAGACAGGGATGAAATGAGCAGAGTATGAGCTGTCAGCGCTTATCAAGCCTCTGTCATCCCAGAGAGCAGCTGTTTCATCAGGAAGCACCCTCCATCTCCTCTCCACAGACCACTCGAGAATAGGCAGACTACAAGTGAAGGCCAAAGCGTGTGCGAAAGCCAGGAGCATCCCAGGACTCACATTTAGCAACACAAACTGCAAATGACAACACAAGGACCACAAGGACCAGCATCCTTCCCATGTCCCTTCACCTACCTGAAATTAGATTCAAGCAGCCCTATGATCACACCACCTTGGTATCCCGTTGACAAACAAGCTAAAAAAGAGGAGTTACCAGAAGGGAAGATTGCAGTTTATTTGCTTTGATAGAGATCCTGCAAAGAAGTTGAAGATTAAAAATGCTGAAAACAAAACCTGCAAGGATTGTGGACCATCAGATCATCCCATGACTTCTATGTCTTTGCTGAGGACTTCAATCCTCCTATGGTTCCTCCCACCTCTGCCCACATCCAAATATTCAGGTCTTGGTCATTCTTTCCAAGCTCCACTTTCCAGCAGAAAAGCTCTCCCTAGCTATCATAGATATTAATTTTTTCTAGAAAAAGAAGTCCTTCCTCTTTTGATTTCTTCTCCGTTGTTGTTTCTTCTCCATTGTTCTCTCTACACTTGAATTGTTCACACATTTTGCCTCTGCCTGTGCTAAATTATACACTCTTCTGTGAACAGGGCTTCATTTGACTTGCTTTGTAAAACACCGTACACATGGATGGAGCTGTATAAATAATTAATGCATACCTTAATTTAAAGATCATGAAGAATAAGGTGGTGATTGCTGGAGAAAGATTAATGTGAATGAAATAACTCAACCAGACTGCAATTTTCTCTGCGACCCATGAAAGAATTAACCCAAAGGAGGCCCCCTTAAGTACTTTTGCAGATAACCTAATGAATTCTGGGTAGGGCATTTTTTTGTTTTCTTTTTTCTTCCAATATCTATCAGTTTATCTTATATGCAAGCATACACATATCCATTCCTGGTTTCATGCAGATAGCTTCTCCAAGTCATTTCATAGTGTGTATTCTGCTACATCATGTAATTCCTTTATGGTGCAGACAACATAGTTAAAGAGCAGGAGGGGCAGTTACCATCACAACTTTTTGCCTAGATGACAAATTGTGCTATAGATATATATTTATATTTATATATATGCTCATATATGTCATATATGCTGCTAAGCCCTAGCATTCTTTTGCTAAACGTATCCTCAATCCCTGAACTCTATGCTGAGCTAGGAGGTTGGACAGACAGAGCAACTAGCACTGAAACCTATGCTGCCCATCCCTCACCAGGATGACTTCATTCTGGATGATTCATTGACCAAGTTAATGAATGTTGCAGACAGGCAAGACCCATTAACAAGGAGCATCCTGGCACCAGCCAAGGTGTACTGCTTCCCAGATCCCAGATTCAGTGCTTCTGCACCTACCATCTTACTTGGATACAGCTCAGAGAATCACCATGCCAGTGCCTGGGCTGAGTACCACCACAGGGTCCTAGAGACATCTAGGTAGGGGTTGTACACATGCTCTGTACACAGAGCATAATGGCACTTTGCCATCACAGAATGGTTGAGGTTGGAAGGGACCTCTAGAAATCATCCAGTCCAAACCTGTGTTCAAACAGGGACACCCAGAGCAGGGGGCACAGGGCGTATTTATCCTTGTGTCTATTTATCCATGCTCCTATGTATCATTACCAGCTCCCGCCATTATTTTCATCAATATCATCTTACGTTTAATGAAATAGTGGTTTTAATGTGATACCAGATACAACCAGAGATCACAAAGAACAATTTGAAATGGGTGGAACAGCTTCCAGCTTTGGTAAAATATATATATATATATATATATCAGATGAAATCTGCTGCAAACTCTGCATAGATACATATATAGACCCATCACACACAACACACTTCCCTGTGGAGAAGGGAGGGAGTGGAACTCACTCTAAGAAGTGAAGATGGGTACCTGCCATCCTACCCAGGACATCACCATCACAGAAACATTCTGTTAATCTCCTGCCTTTGGTAGGAACGAGAGGAATCCATAAAAGAAGTAGTGTGGTTTCTGCAAGTTATAATTTAACTGGTTGCCTTAGTAGATGGATAACGTCCATAGAGTTATGATCTCCTTTCTAGCCCCTTCAAACTTCTCATTGCTCAAACGTTACAACTTGCATTTTATCCCATAGGATTTGGATCTTCTTTTCAGATCTTTCTAGAGCTTTCTTCTGCTTTCACAAAAACACTTCCAGGATTTTAATGCAATAAATCACCTAGGATTAATGGTTCAACTTTTTTCAAGAGACACTCAACTTCCATTGAGTTCACCAGGAGCTGAGGTTATTCAACACTTCGAAAGATCAAACCTCAAAAGCAGTCTTAATAAGAGTCACTTACAATTTTTTTTCTTTCCCTATAAATTTGCAAATCTTTACATAAGATAGTGATTTTCATGTTGGCATTATCTACCACATTCCATTTAACAACCTATTAACAGACAGGCACAGTAATTTCATATATGGATTAGGTGTCTCAGATCATTCCCAGAAACTGTTTTTCTTCTTTTGCAGATTTCTGTGCTCACCTGCAAGTTCTGCCTTGCTCCCTTTCTCTGCTTGACTCCTGCACATAAAAAGTGAGACTCAATTGCCCAAACACACATTCCTCACTAACAGTTTACATTAACGTCTCTCTGCTTATCCTGTAATTGCAGCATATGCACTCTGGCTCTCTGCATTCATGCTTGTGGAAGGAGATGTATCTCATGTGTACCTGCTTTATCTATCATAGAGCCGAAAGAGCAGAGATACTTTGAAGTTCACATTTGGAAAATGCACAGCCGTACTGTTCATAAATATTCTGGTTAATTATTTTATTCGATGGTGAATAAAACTGCTTTAGTCTTAGGAAATCATGTGTCAGTGTGTAACTGTGGATGCAATTACCTTACTTCTTCAGATCCAGAAGATGGATTAAGATTTGAAGACTGTTCTTATGTATAAAACTTGTCCTTTTGGTTTACATCTCTATGCCAGCTTTTGGGATACAAAAGAATCACCATCAGTAACAGCTTCTGATCACACAATTAAGCTCTCGTAACTATATGTCAAATGCACTGTGCTGTAGTTTCACTTAACGTGATGGTCTTCAATCTAAAACTGTTGTCTGAATAGCAGTGCATTAGATTACTAAATTAAATAAATAGATAATGTTTTTTTAAAAATGGTGGGATGGATAAAGTGACTTTTGAATGAAACAAGGGGATGAATGCTCTCTATGCACTTGGCTACACGATGTATTGTAGCATGTCTATAGAAAAATCTAGGATGCAAAGATTCGATCTTGAAGTGTGTTACATGTTCTGGCTGCTGCCCAGAAAAGCCCTAAGCGCAGTCTTAATTTCCAACAAATTAATAGATCCACCAGAAATATAGTTAAGTGTGTGTTTTTAAGGAACAAGGCCATGGCTCCCACAACACTGCATGATCCCACCCTTGGCAAGGAGACATTTAATGGGCTGTACTGAGTACTGTGGGCTAACATCATGTGGAGCTGGGGAGAGCAAACGAGGGAGGACCCTGCTCCCAGCCTGTGCCCAGGCTCCAGTTGCAGTCGGTGATTCAGGATCAGATCAAAAGGGATTTAAGCTATAGCTGAAAAACAGATGGGAAGTTGCCGAGGTGGAAAGAGGGAGAGCAATTAATCCCGACAGCTGGCATGGCAGCAAGACGGGTCTGACCACCAGTGGTGGGAAGGAGAGAGCAGAGAGCCAAGGGAAGGCCTGCGCTGGCAGGCATGGGGAAATGGATAGGCTTGCACAAGTGCCCAGGACACAGACATTGGAGGCGTAAGGAGATGATTTCTACAGCAGAAAACTCTGTTAAAGCTTATGCTAATTCTGATAAGTGCTGCCCCAGGGCCTCAGGAGTCAGTGACGGCGAAGCTCGTGTGTGAGCTCCACGTTGGGCAGGTGGGGAAGGAGCCGCTGCAGCCTCCGCCACAGCCTGGCACTCGTAGGGCTTTGGAAAAGGGCCCAGGAAGAAGCAGCAGTTGTGAAAGCGGGAAGTGTCCAGCGTGCAAATGAGGAATCATCAGAGCATGCTTCAAAGCCAGGGAGCTCACACACCGGACATGGAGCATGGAGCTGGCCTTGCAGGAAAGGAGGCACCAGGCAAAGCTCCCTCCTGTCACCTGGGTGCTGGGGCTTGAGGAAGTGCCACCATCACTGCTGCAGAGGCAAGCAAGAAGGACGCGTGTGGGTGCCCTGCACCACTCCTGACGTGTCTATGAAGCACCTTAAGCAAAATATACCTTACATGGTGTGCAAGGCCCCCTCTGCCCGCAAGGAGTCAATTGGTTCCCTAGGGAGTTCATGAACTTTCCTGGCCTGTCTTGGGATTTGCCTTAGGCCCAGATATCTGATGTTGTCCTTATAGAGCAATTTCAACTTCCATTTTCATAAAGAAGAGAGCCAGGGGCCTTGGTGGCTACAGAGAAAAGCCTGAAGGATGCTAAATTTAGGAGCTTCAGAATTCCAGTCAGAAAGTGACAATATTTCCTTGTCCTTTAAGACATTATAGTGCTTGTGGTGGTTTCAGACTGTTGGGGATGGGCAACTGAGAAGAAAGTGGGAGGATGAACCACAGCCACCTACCACAAATGTGTAGGAGGACACCCAAACATCTGCATGCAAGACAAGTCTGCAAAGCAGCTTCTCCCTTTGGCTGGCCCTGGGCAATGAAGTAAGTTCAGATTCATCATTGTCAGTGGTTGGAATGATTGTTTCCGCTGCTCAGTAAATATTAACTTCAGTCTGGGCAGACTTCATTTGTATTTTTCTCTCTCTCCTTTTAATCAAAATGTAGGTGCTACATAGTTAGACCGTACAGGATGTTAAAGAGCCTGCAGAGCAGAAAATGCTTTCTGAAGACTCATGAGCCTCTTTGATAGTCCTCATGAAGTCCTCATGAAGCTTCATTTGAGGGCTTCATTTGAGGGGAGTACCCCTATTTTTAAATGCAAACACTTATAAAAAGTTTTCATGGAATATTTAAAAGCTGCTGGGAATCTATGAAATCATGGATTGTAATCTAATTTGTGAAGCAGACTTCAAAATGTGTGCATCCCATCATCTGATCCATTAAACAGACTCAGATAATTCACCTGTATCAGCAGAGTATTATAAGAGCTATTGTAAGAACTATTAAAAAGTATCTTCTTGCCTAATAAAATAATGTGCCAAAGCTATAGAGAACCAAGAGAGAAACAATAGCATCATGAAACAGCAGTTAAGCATGACTTCTCCACTCCAGTACTTACCACAGCAACACTATAATTAATATTTGCTCAAAAACTTAAATAAAACCTAAATAAACAATCTTTTGAAGCCTCTGCTTCCATACTGCTGCTTTTGATAAAACTGTAGTATTTCAGTCTCCCAAACACAGCTTACCATTCTAACTCAGGTTTTTATTGGCTGAAATCCTCCATATAAATCTAAATGTTTGGTTACATATTATTTTAGCTTTCTGTAATAAAAATATTTTTTTGGAAATAAATTAAACAAAACAAACCCCACAAGTCTAAATTATTAATGGCTTATGCCAACACAATCACTGAAAGCAGTACAATTAATACAATTTTCGGCAGCTGTATGGTGTGTAGGAAAACATGTATTCTAGGCTATAAAATCCTTTTTACCAGTATAAAAATTAAATTTAAGCAAACTATTTTTATGGCACTTTGATGTAGAAATGTTTATTTTAAATTGAAACAGCTAAACTCAGCATTGGAGGGGTTTTGATATGTCACTTAATTTTATTAAATTATAATGGCTGTTATTTTTCATATGTAGCATGTGGAACTTGTTAATTAAAAGCTACTTCCTTGTGTTAGGTCTTGATCATGTTCCAGAATCAGATACTTAATGTGCTATTAAAATCATTCTTTGACAGCCCAAACCTGGGAGGTGCTGAATACCATCAACTCCCAGTGAACTTTCTAGGTTGCTTTGCACTTTGGAGTTTTTCCGTGAGTTAAAAGTCAGGCTGGACTGTTGTGATTGTCCTGGCCGACTGAACATCTACCCCCACTCTGTGCCTACACCCACAGAGACCTCAGGTCCTGGTTCACTCCCTTGCCAAGATTAAATACTGATTTTTTTAAGAGCTCTGAGGATACCACACGTTGGCCGCACTTACCTGATTGCTCCTTGTTTTGGCCACTGCTTGCAGATTCTTAAAAGGAAGAAATGCAGACATTCAACCCTGACCTCAGGGCTTTCAAAAATATGAGTAGGATTTTATCAACTATGGAGAAAAGGTTTGGGGACAAGGTTAGAGAGAAATGGAGCTCACTTACCTTCCCCCACTGGTAGCTTGAGGAGGTGACGTTTCTTGGCTTCTGCAGTGAATCATTGGCATCATCTCAGTACCTCTCTCCGTGCAGACATTCCCCACAATTATTCCTCTTGTGAGGAGACAGAGCTGTCCTGTCCTCAGCAGTTCAAGTTGAAGTTCAGACAGCACAAACTTGTGGAAGAGACCCAGCAGAACAAGGTCCAACCGTGTTGAGATCCTCTTACCTAACACTGCTCCTCCAGCTTTCACTGCAGCCTCTGCTGTTTTCACCACTGGCCCAAGTCCCCTCACAAGGTCAGAGGCACTACAGATGTCCAAGCAGCAGGGTCAGCCCATGATGTTCCCAAGCTGTACCAAAGCAGCCCTGGCTCTAGCTCTGACCTTGTAGTGGGAGCTCCTGCCTAAAGCTGACCACAAAAGGTACCCAGTAGATTCTTGCAGCAAGTGCAATATCTTTTAGGGCATTCAGAGCCAATGTTTAAGGTTCCTAGTCTTGATTTAAAGCCATCAAGTGAAGCAGTGTACCACATCCCCTTCATGTGCCTTTTCAATGAATAATACTCACGCCATTAGAAGTATGTACTTGTTATTCTGGCAGCTTTCATCCTTTTGTTTTTTAAGTTCTGAGTGCTCAATTTTGCTACCTTCACTATGTTTTTTTTCAATTTATTTTTCTACATGGCTTCCAAATTTCTTAAAAAAAAAAAAAAAGCTAAATCAAACAATTCCTATTCTCATGTTGCATCATCTACTTTTCATTTCCCCAGTAGCTTTTCAGTATTGGTCTTCTTTACAGACTTTCTGTCATTCCCAGTACCCCCTAACTGCATGTACATCATCTTTCCTCCTCCTCTCTTTTTGCTTTCCCTTTTTTCACTGAGTGGTTGGGGCATTCACTCACCACAGTCTCACCCTCAGGTCCAGTTTTGAACTTATAGCTGGGACCCACAGCGTGCTAAGCCCTCTTGGGTAGACTTAGGTAGGGCTTTCAGTAGGCTATCCCAGCCCTGACTCTTGCACCTACCCTGCTAGGCTGGGTCTAGCTATCACTCAGCTGGAGAAGACAGGCTGTGCTGCCTGAGTCCTTGGGAACAAGGAAGCCTAGATTCATTTCCAGCTCTTGTGCTACTTAATGCAGAATTACATACTGGTGAAAAAGAAATCTAGGTCTTTGTTTCAGACATCTTCCTGTCAGGTAAATAAACTCATCTCTAAGCAAAGAAATGCCACCTGAACTTTTCTTCAATTTACTCTAACTTGGAGACCATTTACAGTGAGGAGCAAATTAAAGACTTTTTGTATTTGCATTTTGAGGAGAGGGGATGAAGAAGTGCCTAAAATCCTGCCTCTCTCCCGTGCAGTCTAGCCGTGCTCGGTCAGGTATTTGCACTTTTGGAAGCGGCTGCAGAGCTGGAAGACCTGCAGCGTCTGGCTGTGGGCGATGCGGTCCGTGGAAGCGCTCCTCTCCGCGCGGTGGTCCTCGGCCGGCCGGTGCCCCGCAGCCGTCGCGGAGAGCCGGCGGCGCGCTGCCAGCTGGCCCCCGCGCAGCCTCCGAGGGACTCTTCTCAAATGCACTTTTGAGGCAAAACCGGTGGGTGAGTGCTAAAGGTCAGGATGCTGGCAGGGAAAATATATAGCGCAGCATAAAGGAGCTTTTCTGCGGAAGTGCTCTTGGATAAATATACTTAGTTCTGAGGAAATGCCAGAGTAGGGAGCAAGCAGATTGAAAGCCATCCAGTTAAGCATGGAAAAGGCAGCCATGGTGCCCCGGGGCCGGGACTGAGCCCCCTCAGCCTCACACCGGGGGAGCAGTGACCAAAGGGCCTGGAAGCACGTGGAGAAATGCCAGGGATGTGCCAGCCCATGGACCCAGAGCACGTCTGCCTGCAGCCACCTAACAGGGGTCAGCAGGCAGCAAGGACACTTGCTCATCACTGGGTCAGCACTGGCTTCAAACCCTCCAAACCCAAGGGATGGTGCTGCCACCCACAAGTCTAAAAACAAAACCCAGAAAGTTGTTACCGAGATATGTTACACGTGGCAGGTTAGATTAACACTATCGTTTTTACCAAACAAATAGGCATGCATTGCTAAAGGTCAATAAACTGGCAAAGGCAAATGTACAGCTAGTCATAAAGAAGCTTTTCTGCGAAAGTGTTCTTGGATAAATAAACACGAGTTCTTGTAAACACTGTGTACTCTCCAGATGTAAATATTCAAAAGGTGTGCTCAAAAAGCCTGAGGTGGTTCCAGCTCAGCATTTTATTAATAGGAGATGGTGGATTTTTGGTCAGTTATTAAGTACATCTTAATATGAAAAAGTGTTTGTTTGCCTAACGAGACTTACTGCTTACACCAAGCTGCCTCCAAGATTGTGATAAGAGTATTCAAAACAGTGAAAGATACTTTGGATGTTAGCAAACACCTTATGCAATATATAAAGATTAGATATGGAGCAGGTTGTCAAGCACAACCTGGAATGGGGAACCTTTTTTTTTTCTTTTTTTTTTTTTTTTCTTTTTTTTTCTTTTTCCAGAGTTCAAATGGGAGTAGAAGAGGTTTGATTTTGGAATATTGTTTTGTATTATTAGACAAGTATAGGTTACCAGCAACATTTCTGCTTTATTTTTTTGACTTTCAGCATCACTCAAGTCTGGGAATTGTTTCAAGGATTTATATTTGCTGGGCTAGGGTGAAAGATGGAAAATTTGCTTACAGGCGAGCAACCCTGCCAGCCCATCAGGACCCAGAGGGAAATGTGATGCTGCGTTTTGCCTTGGCAACACATGTAAAGGGACATGTTTTACCCGCCGCACGCCGCTGCCAGCCCACGTGGCAAGGGCTGGAGAGCTCCGCAGGGGTCCTTGCCCGTGGGCAGCCAGTCACTCAAATCTTATTAAACTTGGAGGGTTGTTTTCCTAACTCATCCTCAGAGTCTTAATTACCATGGCCTAAACACAGCCCCAGCGGCGGACAGAAATCACCTGCTGAGGTCAGGCGCGTCACCTCCCTCCTGCTCCGGGTTGATTCCTAGGCACTTTCTGCCTTTTCTCCCCCTTGGATAACTCTAGAAACATGGAGCGGGTGCAAACGCCGCAGAAATGCCCTATACAGCCTAGTGATGCAGACGGCGGTGGCAGCCCCGTGCAGCCCTGCACCGCGTTCCCTGCTCTGCAAGGCCGAGTCTGGCATGTGGAGCCCTGGCCTGGCCATGCTGCGGCCTTCCCAGCTGAGGTGCATTCCCCTCTTTCCCTCGCTATTTACTGAAAGACAGGAAAGCAGGAGCACGGCACCCTTTCCAGAGTGGCACCCAGCATTTTGAAAGGCTCCTGCGGAGCCTGGGAATTTCCCCCACTAAGCCCCAGCACATTGCCAGCATTCCAGCGGCGAAAAATCCAGGAACAGGTGGGGGAAAGTGTGGCCGTGGGAGAGGAGCTGCGGTGATTGCATTTCACAACAGCCTGACCGGCCGGCCCCGCACTCGCTGCCGGCCCCGGCGCCTCGCTGGCAGCAGCAGAGGATGCCCAGCATTGCCGGGAACGCGGCACGGGACCTGCCCTCCACCCAGTCAAACCTGCCCCACGTCTGAAGTGTGACTCATAGCTGGGAAAATGCGTCAAGTGACACCACTGGCATGCATCACCACCACTGCAGTGCAGTGCAATGCAGTGCCATGCAGTGCAATGCAGTGGTGTGAGATTGCTGAGCTGCCCCTTCGGAAAACGGCCAGGGATGGCACCTGTAGTCCCCACATTGGTGCAGGAGTCTGCAGGGACCTGCAGCACAGCCAGGTCCTCAGCCAGTCAGGAGGTCTCCCAGGAGAGACCTGCTGAGTCTCCATCCACCAAATCCTGCTTCTCTTGAGGACCTGCAGACTCAAAACATCTGTCACTGCCACAGCCTTGCAGGGCAGTTTTCACTGCTCAGCATCCCTGCGGCATGCACGGCAGCTGGGAAGGGCACATAACACGGTCCCGATGCCCATGCAGGATGCGCAGGAAGGCACAAGACCTCATTGCACATGCGCCTGGGAGGGACGCGCGGCACCAAACAGGGCTCCGATGTCCTCTGGAGCATCCCTGGAGCAGCCCTGCTGGCTGCTGCAGCAAAATTGAGCTACTCTGCAGCGCCCAAAGCTGCTGCTGAGGGCAGAGCATGTACAGGAAAGGTTTAAAAACAGCTACCGGTCCTGCAGCACGAGCTGTGTCTTCGTTGCTGCCAAGGTCAAACACGGAGGACGGAGGTAGGAGGGAATCTTGGTAGGCAGGAGGTCTCTCTGCTTTCCTTTTTGCTTTGTTCCAGATGGCCTTTTGCATTTTTAAATCCTTTTTTTCTACCAGACAGAACACTAATTCTTTTCTTCTTCTGTCCCGTAATATCTTGTTGGTTTTTTTTAAGTCAGAGGTCAAAAATATTTATCAAATTTGAAAAAAAAAAAGGAAAAAAAAACTCAGACCAGGAGTTGTTGTTTGACAGAAATACATATGTTTAATTATATTTCATATATTTTAACCTTATGAAACACCACCCTACCCAGGGCTTCTTCTTCAAGCCAAGATAACTGTGTCACACTGTCCCATTTGTCCCCATCTCTGCTCTCCAGATGAGAAGACTTCAGCTACAAGACCAGCTCCATGTAAGAAACTGTTGAAAAATGGAAAGCTCCAGCTAGATCTGGAAACCCATCAGATTTGCTCAGACCCTCATTCCTTCATCAGCTCACCTTGGAATTGAACTGAATTCCTCCTCACCCTTTTCCAAGTCGAAAGCTGAATATAGGAAAAACCTAAAGCAAAAAGCTCAAAATGAAGAAGCAGGAGCATAGGGAGCACTGTCCTTGCAAAGAGAATTAAAAGGCATGTAGAAAAGGTCTTCATCTCTGAAAGCCAGGTAGCTTTCAGAGAGCTATCACCATTCAACTCACAACGAGGCCAAGTTGTTCCCTTGAACATCATCCTCCCCTTCTCTAGGAGACTTTCCAATTCTCTTTCCAGTCTGGATTGCATCTTAGTTTGAAGCCTGACATAAAGCAGGCAGTACCAACCACCTCCCTCCTATTTTTTCTCCTGGATCATCTATAGGTACACTCTAGACATCCCTTATTATACCTCCCTTATTACACTACTTTTAATCATAGCATTCAAGATTTTTTAGCATACTGGCTGCTGCTGCACATCCCTTACATACTGTGACATCGGAGGCACTTTTTGGCTCATTCCTCACTCCTTTATGTTTATAGCAGCAGGACAAAGAGAGGGGAGGGCGGAGTGATCTTTACACCAGCTATTTAAAGGCAGCAATGGCTGCATGCAAACCAAGGCACATCACAGCCAGGGGAATTATATGTCTGGAGGAAACAGTTGGGTGGGTGTCTGATGATTTTTTTTTTCTAATGTGTTACAAAAATGTAGCATTTACACTTTGTGCAAAAAAAAAAAGAGAAAAAAAACAGAAAATACCTGATCACAGTTAACTGGTGGTAGGTGTGTTCAGTTGTCATCTGAGAAAAGTGTTGGAGGCCAGAAATAGGCTGCCAGCTGTCTCTGGCCGTGCTCTGTGTACGGGTGGGCTAAGTGCCCCCTCGCCTGCGCCCTCGTGTAAATCCACCCGCGCCTCCAGCTCCTCCAGCGCTGCACAGCTGTGAAAGGAATCTGGCAGTTTTAGTAAGGGCTGAGGAAAACCAAGTGGTTGGTGCTGCTTGCCTGCTAGCACCTTTCCACGCACGGCCAGTGGTCCAGCACATCCGTGTGCTCCGCTCTCCTGCAGCCCCAGGATCCGCGTGGGACTCGGTGAAGTGCAGGAGCGACAGCCCAGGCCCTGGCACTGCATCAGCCTGCCCACCTTGGACACGTGTCCCGGGGAGCGATGCCCACTCGCGGGCAAGAAAGGAGTTCCTAAAAACCACCTGGTTCTCGTGATGCAGGCGCCAGCTCGCTGCGGATTAAAATCTAGATTGATTATCCTATGAGCAAAGGAGAGCACCGCTTGCTAGGGCAGGCTCACAAATCCCTCCACAGTAATTGCACCTCTGATTTGAAAATTGCCAAACTGGGATATTCTGCACCACTAGCTGGGTGCAATTGTATGCTCCTTTGCATATAATTGATACTAATATAATTTTCAATTTTGCTTTATGCTTTCAATTTTGCTTTATGCTGAAAAAAAATATGCTTTTACTCTTATGTTTCCCCTGCTGCCATTTCATCAAGTATTTCTGCTCCGTGTCTTATTTCTGAACAATTTGCCATCTATGAAAATCCATTTCCCCTCCACTATTCTTTCATCCCCAACCTCCTTGTGACTTGAGCAAGCAGCCAAATTTCAGCATCCTGCATGTTCTTTCTCTCGGAAAGAGGCAAACGATGCAAGCAGGGGTTTATATTTTATTTTCTGCCATAATGCTGGTTATTACAAGGCTGCACCCTATGCCCTGAGCACGGCAGGGCTCTGGCATCAGGAGAGGGCTCCGGCCTCGCTGCCCGTTGCTCTCCCACCTCGTTGTGCCCCCAAGCCGCCTCCTGCTCCTGCCTCTTTCCACACACACACACGAGGTTGGGGCTAGGGAGGTTGCCCGGCTTGGCCCTGGCCGAGGCTCCACCATCTATCCCAGCTCCAAGGCAAAAGGTTCTCGTAAAGCTGGAATTACACCTTGCTGCACCCACCACGGCAGGCAAGGCTGCTCGCAAGTTTACCTATGAAACAAGCCTCTATTCTGCTTTGTTCATCTCTGTTTCCTCAGCCTTTTGGGCTGCTTTTGCCTGGTAAAGTTCTAACTATTTTGGCATTTACGATAAAGGGCGCAGTGTTTCCGTGGCTGGTACAGCCCCCAGGTGATGGATGCTGGGTCAGCTCCCTCCGAGGAAATGTCACATTTTTAGAAACAGAGGAAGGAGCCTTGTTCTGGGCAAGCTGTGCACAACAAGCAGGGCCTTTTGCTTTGATAAAAGCCTTTGACAAATGGGACTTGGAGGAAACTTTGCCTAGATGGTCCTTTAAAGGTGGAAATTGCTAGGTCCTAAAATCAAATTATATGAAGCCAGGGAAAGAAAGACAACAAACTATGCGCCAGACAAACTGCCACGCTGCTAATAACTTGCTTTCTAAATAGAAGGACAACTTACTGCTGTCACTGACAGTGCAGCACATGATCAAGGCAGGAATGACGGATAGCACCAGGATGGCATGGGGCACGCACTGCTCTGGGCTCCTTTCTGTAATTATTTACACAAGAGGTGCTGGGAAGGCAGAGGAACACGTGCCCAGAGGGGACGAGGGCTCAGCAGAGCCTTTTAGCCACGGGGGTTGTCCAAATCCACAGCTGATGCTGACAGCAGTGGGACTCCCCCCTGGGAACACGTCTTGCCTTGCTCCTGTACGCAGCACTCGGGATAGAAAAGCATATAAGCCACAGAAGTAGCGTCTGCCTTCCTAGGCTAATATATCAGCAGGGCAAGACTGGGGGCTCCCAGCAGCTTTTCCGAATCCCATTTGTGGAGAAAAGTAGGATTTTAAATGGTGGCATTTCCACGTCCTTTATCAGCCCACTCCTGCTCTTCCCTCAGCACGTACAACCTTCCTCCACCTCAACCAATGTCATGTCTAGGACACTGCAGAGATTGACAGGCTCCTCATTTTATTCCAATTCCCTAGCCAGACAGTAAGACAGAGAGAGGAATAAAGGCATAGATAATTTTCTAACTCTTCGTTCCGTAACCTTAATTTCTTATCTGGCCAGCTCCACCAGGATGTTATTGAGTCTCTCTTTCTTTTTCAAATTGTAATAAAATCAATTCATTTGTGTATGAAGTTATTTTTAGGTCTAGTTTAAAAAATCATTTGTAACACTTATCTGCAGTTGAATTATACACTGAAAGGCTTTCTTGGAGATTGTGATGCGTAATACTGAAGCCCACATAAAATCCCACTGATTGCCTAAAAACTTACGGAATTTTATCCCTTTCTATTTGAAAATTAAAGCTAAAGTTCAGATCGTGAAAACCATTGCAGATCTTTGATCAGGTATAAGTATGACAGTGTAGAAATTCTTTTCTTTAAAGGGAAAGATGGATTCGCTTTGGTCAGCAGGTCATCAGCTACAGCTTTCCTTCCAAGCTTCAAAGCTCAATAAATTTTAAACACAACATTCTCAG
>JAVCKT010022152.1:26367-42562 GCA_032273925.1 Rhynchotus rufescens
TGGCAGCTCCCTTCGTGTTTGACTTTTAGGGCCAAATCATGTGCCTTGGTAGGTATTTAGGGCTTCAAAAAAAAAAATAAAATAAAATAAAGAGGGGAAACAAAGAGAGACACCCTGGTGTGGGAGCTCCCAACGCTGTCTCAGGGCTTCTCTAGCACCGTGGGCAGTGCCCACCACAGAAGGGTTGGTGTTGAGGACCATGTCATGCTGCTGGGCTGTAGCCTTGGACCCCTTGTGTAGGGATGATCTTGTTCCACCCTAGCTGGTCTGGAGAGGCATCTGGAGGTGCACTGCCCACCTCCTGGCAGGGCCAGTCCCTAGGAAACGTGGTGCTCATACCCACTGCCTTCCCACCGCCTGCAAAGCAGAGACAGACTCTCCTTAGCACTAAAGCAATAAATGTCAGGTGAAGAAAAGCTATATTTTGATCTATCTTCCTGTACTTTGCTTTTCCTTTTTTTTTTTTTCTATGCAGTTCAGTCAGTCCAGTCCATTTAAAAACTGCAGTGAAATCAATCCATGTGAGATATAATGGGGAAAATTCCCCTGAGACTCCACTGGTCCAGTTTCCACGGTAAATATGGACTCTTCTTTCACTGCTTCTCCTCAAATATGTGTTGTCATTAGCACAAATTAAAGCCAAGCCTGATAGGCTGCGAAGCGCAGATTAATTAACATTCCAAGTGGATGTTTTTGTTTTCAAAGAAAGGATTGAACTAATGAAGGTCACTTTGCTCTCAAGTGGCTGGGAAGAATGCATTCTGCTGCAACCTGCTCTGCAGAGCGGGCACAGAGCCAGGCATGTGAACCACGCATTTCTCGCAGCGCTCCACATTTTGGCACACTCAAATAACTGGATGTAACGTCCTAATCCAATGCTTTAAAGACAAGAGGGGAGAAGAACAGGATGGGGGGGTCCATAATTGTATCTTATGGAATGAAAGGAAGCTGGGCTATCAGAGTCCCTGGGGACTGATTTTAACAAAAGAGATGGGGCAGAACTGCATAACACAGCACATTGAGAGGTGGCTCTGAGCGGTCACGGTCGCTGCTGACCGAGCCAGCTTCAGAGCAGGAACCCTGCAGAGCTGCTTAGCGCAGGCACCACACTGCTCTACAGCTTTTAAGAGCAAAGCTGGTGCTTCTGTCTGTCCTAGCACCGACCAGGTGCTGGGTCAGTGTTAGGTCAGGGACCTCTCCAGTGCAGTCCGGTTTGTGACACCGAGCAGCTCCTCAGGACTATTTGGGCATACTGGGAATGCTGTGCCCGGTTTTGCCACCACACACACAAAGCTCAAGAGGGATATCAAGAAACTGAAGAGGGTCTGAGCTAGAGAAATACAAAAGTGGTTAAAACAGCACCTGCAAGGAAAGGCAGAGGGAGCTGGGCTTGCTGTGTCTGGTGAGGAAGACTTGAGCATCCCACAGTGTCCTGCAGGGCAGGTATGAGCTCAGTAAGCCAAGCTCTTCTCCATTGACACAGCCAAACCAAGGGGAGACAATCACGGACTGTGGCTCCAATGGGTCAGATCAGACATCAGGGAAACTTTTTCACTCAAAGGGGAGTACAGCCCCACTAGTGTGTCCCACAGAGGCTGTGGAGCCTCCTCCTTGAGAGCTGAAGGAGAAAATGAGCTCTTAGCTTATGGATCTCATGGGAGTCTTGGTGCTGAAGTCCTCAGCCCCAGCAAGATTAGGGAAGTTTTAAAGCCAAAGCTTCAGGCAGAAAGGGCAACAGCTACTTCCAAGGCTTCTTTATTTCAAGGTCACAACTTTGGCAGATTTTTTTTAGATTGATTTTGTTTTAGATTCATGATGCAAATATTCTGGTGTGTTTTCATTCAGAATATAGTCAAATATAGTGTGCATGGCAGACGTTATGAACAGCTATCTCCTAGAATTACAGAATATGTCCAATGTTGATTTATCAATTACTGTTGCTCTTAGGAAGATTCAGTTTGTGCAAGTTGTTTTGTAAACTCCTATGCAACATTCCAGTCACAACCTGGGAACTGTCTGTCCTGACATCTTTTTGAAGATGTCAACACCCAGGTTTCCTCAGAACCATCGTGACTAGCCCAAAATTCCCACTACTTCATCCTCTCAGTAAAATGTATGAAACTGCCTTTGACTCCATTCAATTTTCACAGTCAGGGTTGAGTTCCAATCTAAATCTGATATTCTGATATAATGTAAGATTGCTGTTAAAATCTGTTTCCTATAAAAGATCATGTGCCCTTCAGCTCTGTTTGCCACTGCCTCTTGACCCAAGGTGACAGTCTCGGTTGGTGGCTGCCACTGTGACACGGCTTTACAAGACCAGCTGCAGGTGATTTGCTAAAACACTCCCAGCTTCACAGAGCTGTGGAAAAGACAGAGCAAATCTCGGTCATCAAGTCTAATTTATTCTGATTTTACCTCAGTGAAGTTAGTGTTTCCACCAGCATAAATGTCATACTCTTGGCCCAGGCTTTCCTTAGATGTTAGAGGAAAGGGAAGAGGAAGGTTCTTGTGCATCGCAGTAGAAGCCAA
This sequence comes from Rhynchotus rufescens, assembly GCA_032273925.1. NCBI lineage: Eukaryota > Metazoa > Chordata > Aves > Tinamiformes > Tinamidae > Rhynchotus > Rhynchotus rufescens. Next base: position 28,900 of record JAVCKT010022152.1, read on the forward strand.
TCTATTTGGATGAGGAACATCTTTGCCTGCATCATGGGGATTACACATCTTTCATCTGAGGCAGTGACAGCAGCATGAAGTTTCATGCTTGGAGCATGAATAACAGTGGAAGATTCAATAAATGAAGATTTCCCTATTCTTACCAGAGGTGAAAGAAGGGATAGAGAATGCTGCAAGATGCTACAAGAGAAGCTGTAGTTCCCAACAAGACAACAGTACTAGAAAATGTAAGTCTTCAGCATGGGATTGATGCTTGGTTCTTTGTGTGCTTCAGGCAGAAGGATGATTGAGAATGGTAAATTAACTGTTCAGATCTTCCAGAAAATGTAGCAGGCATCAAGCTGTGAATTGCTGACATTTCCCAGCATCATAACAAATGCCTGGAATAGCTGCAAGTATAACCATAAGCTCAATAGCCATTTATCATCCCAAGTTATGAGATGTTTACGGTTGACAGTCAATCTTTCGAGTCATTATAAAGAGGATCACTCTGTCCCTTTAGAAAGCAGAAGTCAAATTACCTTTTTTGTTTGTTTGATTTTAATCTCACATCTCCTCCCTTGCTCCTGGAATTGTGCAGTAATGGATTATGTTAGTCTTTAATGGTCACAGTCCAGGCATTAGCACTATAGACAAAACTGAAGCCCTGCCTATCCAAATTACTTGAAGACACAAAATCTCACACTAAGAGAGGGAAGAATAGGAAGAAGCAGTTCATGAAGAGCTACTGTTCACCTGTTTTTTGCCAGGGAGAGTAAAATACAATGAAAAGTTGAGGAAAAAATAGGTAATTAAGGAACATCTGCCTGAGTTTGTAGATAGCTTGAAAAATATAGCTGTGAAATATGACTTTATCCATTTATCTTAATCAATTAATTCTATAAGAAGTCAGCATTTTGTAATTGGCTGTTTATCCTGAAATCAAGGGCCCTGAAGGCTGGGTTAGCTCCTCTGGGGGAGTGTGGTCACTGTATCCATTATGTCCCCAGCCAGGATATCTAGCAGAGTCAGGAGTGAGTGTCAAGAGCCGGGATGGTATCGAATGGGAGATGTGCACAATGTCCATCACCTGCTGCTGCCAGAAGGCAAGGAGCAGGCTCCCAGAGACAGTGGTGTCAAGAAGCAGCTTGAGGCTGCCACGATGTCCTGATGAAGCACTATGTCTATGCACAGCAGTCATCGAAGGTAGGGGCACTGCAGTGACTGGAGGCACCAATGCTTTGTACCCAGACTATCTCATGAAGAAGCTGCGGTACCACTTTTTGGTACAGGTGAAGCTGGGGTCAATCTTCCCAGATGCCGTTTCCATTCGGTGTATTTCTACAGCAGGCTATAGCTTCAATAACATTTACGGACTGTTGGAGACCAAACACTGAACAAGCAGGACCCCAGAAAGAGGGACACAGCTATAAGAAACATCCTATTCAAGTCTTTGAAGAGAAGACTTTCTTCTTTGCGGAAGAAAGGATAACTTTTTTTGTTATTAAGCCTGATTCATGAATTTCATCAGTTATACTCATCATACAGGTTTTAGCTTCCCCCAGGCCAGGACTTAGCTATAAATTCATTTATGTTGAGATAAATTGGGAACGAGTTGTCCACGCTTTCAGTAAGTGCCTGCAGCATGCGGAGGACTTGGCAAAGATGGAACACGGAGCTCACCTGACTTTGGGAACCTCCACTGCACGCACTGGGCTCCGTCTTACCACCATGGTCCTGCACACACCTCTTGCTCTAACCAGGCTACATCACCCGGCAAAGCCAACCCTGAGGCTGCTACAGACCTCAGCACAGGGAGAAAGCAGCCCCCCAACCCTAGCAATCCAGGGCAGCTTGCAAACAACCCTCCTCTACAGGGGAGCTGGACCTTTCTGGTGTCATCTGAACTATGAAACTAATCCCCAAGGAGAAAGATCACTTACTAAACACGTCACGCATAATCTTTGAAAGTTGCTGGAAAGGAACAGTTGCTTTAGTTATAGTGATGCATGTGATGTTCCCCTTTTTAGAGGGGATTTCCCTGCAGTGCTGGCAAGCACCTCGACCTGACTGAGAAAAAACACTTTGCTGCAGTGGAAGTTGAGCCTTGCAGCTGGAGGAAAGGCAGCTGAGAGGAAGGTTTAATGAGCATCTGTAGCAGGTGGGTAGTAAGCAGTTTTACTGGGCATTAAAGCCACAGCATACCCCTGCAACATCTGAATATGGTCTCTAAGACCACATTTCTATGAACAAATCCCATTTTCCAACAAGAAAGAAACTGATGGTCAGCTGCACATTGATGCCTTTTATCCCAACTGAAACTATGATTACAAATAATAAGGCTTAGAATTTAGAATTTCGGCTAAGGAGTTGCCTACCTGATTTTTAAAGCAGAACTGAGAAAGGGGCCATAACGTAGATATGTAGGTAGTGATACTAAGACAACCTGTATGGAAAATTCAGTCTGACAAGATAAGTCTTCTGGCTCTTCCAACAATGCAGTCTCCAGATAGAGTACAAGGCCATAAACCCAGAAACATTAATTAAATGCATGGGATATAAGCATGAGTTGAGGTGGTAAACATAAGATGTGAAATTCTAGTGAAGCCAAGTATGAATTCCTTCAAGTAGGCCTAGAAAGAGGTAGACTCATCCTTAAGGAAACTACAACCAACAAGCAAAGATTTTTTTTTTTTTACATCAAGCAAAAGCCTTGAAGAACACTGTTATGGAAATCGAAAGAAGCAATAAATATTCAGCTTGGAAAAGAACAGGCTGATTTCAAGAAACAGAAATTGTCTATGGCTGTGGCCCTATGTGAGAGCAGCCTCTCAAAGCATTCACAGAGTTCGTTGCACATACACCTTATAGACATTGAAAAGAGCTGCAGATAGGATGGCAAAGATGGAAGATATTATGGAACCTCAGAAAGATAATTAAGAGTGTGGAAATCTCAGATCTTAGCATGAGCAAGTTCACATTAGCCCTCCTTCAAGCTCACTTGAGATAAAGGGTAAGATCATCTAGTTTTGTTTTACTTTGTTGTTTCTGCCAATATTTTTATGGGATGAAGACAAGGTTGATTAAACATGAGAGTACTCTGTAAACCTTTACAATAATTACAAAATCAGACAGTATTTACCTCAGCACCCAAATACTACAAAAATGAAATTAAGACAAAGGTGATTGGAAGAGGAAGCTAAAAAAATGTTTGGAAGAGAAAGAAAATGAAAAGAGAATGCAAGAGATAATAAAAGAGGGCATATAGAAGGGTAGGTGACACAGCAGACAAATTGGCCTTCCCTCAAAAGGACATTGGGGTAGACTGGTGCCAGTGAGGAAAATATTCAAACTGGAACTAGAAAGGTATAAGTGATTTTCATTCTTCAGAAAACAATTCAGGTCTCAGGATAAATGCAATTGGCAACCAAACTTTGGGTCTTCAACACAAATGTTGCAAACCCATGCAACACAAAGTAGCTGATGAAAGATTTGAAGTTAATAAGCTAATATCTACCCTGAAATTTAGGTTTTTGATAATAAACAAGAACTTACACAGAACAAGGAGATACTTTGTGGAATCAGAAATGGAAATTGATCCATTAGAATCTGAATAAACTAACATCAACGAGTCGAGTAGTAGCATGGGAGAGAGAAACACCCAACCCATCCTGGAGCAGAAGATGTGAACATTGATTTCATTTCAAGTTAAATCAAATGACTCAAAAATGAAAATGCGCTTAGCCTCATTAACAACATGAAGATAAGACAGCAAATACACAAGGTTATAGAATGAGGGGTTTCTGCGAAGGTTTGTGAAGTTAATTACACCTCAGAAGAGAAAAGACTGTGATAGAAAAAAATAAAAAGAAAGAAAATAAGAAGAGATCTAGGCAGGAACTTCATCTCACTTTCTTTCCTGTCCTCATAAGAGGACCAAAAAGAGTAAAATAATTTATCTAAAGAAGACAACGGCATATATTTTGGCTGGAATGGGTGTAGAATATTCATAACAAACATAAAAGTTTCTAAAATTAGTAAGGGTATTACATAAGGAGCATAAAATAAAAAGCAAGTACTCAAGAGCACAGCCGTGAGAGCATATTTCAAGACTCTGTATTTGAGTGTTTATATCTACCCTCAACATATGAAGGAGAGGAATAATAATAATTTTAATTTAAGCTACAATTTTAATGAGGGGAATTTCAATAAAACGCATGAATTACAACATTACAGAAATGCTCTTTTCACCTAGACTTACTGCCTCCAACAGTAAGATACACATAAATCCAGGCCCTCTGGATATTGAAAAAAATCTACAGGGCATATTTTGCATATCACTGTAATTTGATGGCCTGCGATTTCTCAAGAAAACAGAAATGTGATAAACATGTTGACAGTTAGTCTAATTCCAGTTAGTCTGAGATTTTTTTTTGACTATGTCATCGTTGCTATTTGTATCACACACAGAAATCACTTTGCCCAACCTAAAGAAAAAATTGGGGGATATTTTGCTATGAGATGAAACCCTCTACATCAGAAAGTAATATGCATCTGAATTCTGTATTATGCACTTCTGTCCGTGATAAGATGTTAATGAATGTGCATTTCAGAAACACATAAATTGGTTTAGTAAAGCCTGTATAGCTGGAGGATCGTTTGCAAATCTCACCTATAGTAACAATAAAATACAGTGTACTGAAGAACAAATAATGTTGTAGTCCTCTGTGTGACAGATACAATGAGACAAAGTTATCCTATGGAATACACCTCTAGTCTGAGCACAACTACAACATGTCTATGACACATATGATCCTCTGTTGTAAGTGAAAATTACATGTTGACTTTCCTGCCTTTGGGGTCAGGTGTGAACAGCTCTGAAAAATTATACATAGATAACTGTTCTTCAGAAGTCATGCATGGAAGAGTCTTTTCTGGTAGCTTCTGGTAGAGAAAAAAACCACACATGCTATCAAAGCTGTATACCTGAAAAAAGAAATGGCAACAAAACAGAAATTTAGAAACTCCCTTGTAGAAACTCCTTTTGTAATTTGGTGGTTATTCTCATTTCAAGTTTCCTGCCCACTACAAAAACATTTTCTGCTTTCAAGCTTCATGTCGAAAACTGAAGTGCCAAGTCAGCTTTTGCAATTGTACTTCTTCCTTTTCAAGCCCTAATTGTCTTTTTGTTTTTTATCATTTTTATAAATTCTAAATTTAAGGTACTAATTTGCCCTGTCCTGTTCAATTCCCAGTGCCAAATTGTTCAGCAGAGAACTCCAGGACAGGCTATACTGCTTCTTGACAGCAGGAGATCAGGTTATACTACGGGTACTTATTCAGGAGCCAGATGGTCAAACCACTTTTAATGTTACTTGAAGGTGAAAAATAACACCAAGGCAGAACAGAATTGACCTGTGGGCAACCCATGGAGAGTTGAGATAAAAGCCTAGAATCAAAAAATATTCTAGTTTATGTTCTCAGACCTGTAAGTGATGCACCACATGAAATAAAAAAAAAGAAAAAAATCAGGACAAGGCTGTTGGTTGCTTTTCCCTCCGTGCTTCCCACCTCCAAATGCGTCTGCAGAGACCTGCATGTGGATGTGAGTGGGGGATGTTTGAAAAGGTTTCATCAGAATTTCAGACAGCCCAGAATCTGTCACTAATTTCAAAAAACAAACTGCAGTGAGCAGAGCCTCGTCGTACCCCAGTCCCCACGGCTGCAAATGAAGGATAATGGTTGGGGCAGCTCATGGGGATGTAGGGAGAATCCACTAGCTGCCTGAGGAGGTCACACAGAGGAGTATTTCACATGTGTGTAAGCCCGTTTACTTATTCTCCTATAATTATGGACAGCAGAGCTGGACCTTGTATCTGCTCCTTTACAAGAGCAGCACACAAAGCAGAGCGTAAACACACCAGGGTGATGCAAGTGTCCTTGACAGACATGGAGAAATAGATGCTGCAGATGCATCTTCTCTCACCTCCAGCTACATGCTGCTCCACAGAAACCTGAAGAGTGCCCTGTGAGTAAAGTGCCCTTGTTTCTTAAAAACACTTTTGGCTTTTTCCACAGGGATTGTAGGAGTGATTTTTGTTTCCAAATGCTAGAATCCCATCTCTCTCTCCACGTTTCACCTAGTCATTTTTGAAAAGTACTTTTGTTTTTTCCCTTCAAGTTGGCAGGCAGTTAAAGCTGCACACTGAGGAGTGACATTTTCAGGCAATGTTTGTCTGTTTTTTCTCTTTCCACTTCTAACACTGCCTAGGTCTGGCAGGCTTCACCCATCCCTCTTAGCTGAGGATCCCTTGCAGGTCGTGTTATCAGATGCTGCCCACAACCAGCAGGTACGGTGACATTTCTCCAGGTGTCAGCCACCTTTTTGCCCCTGCTGCCCAATAATTAAAGATCTGCTTCAGGTGAAATGCTAACACCCCTCTTGCCACAAAGATTTTCCTCCCTTACTTCCAACTTAGAAAAAAAGGAGAGATTTAAGTGTTCATCATGGTTTCAGTCTTCCTGGAATTTTCTTGCACTCTTTCTAGGCATTAAAAAAAAAAATCCTTTTGCAATCCCATAATTACACATATGTACTGTTGTAAGAAATAGCTCTGAAGGGACATCAAGCAAATAATACCAATTTTCAAAATTCTATAGCAATGTATTTATACAAATTACAGATTTCTGTATGTATTTACACACCAGTACAGAATATCAAGTAAATAACACCAATTGTTCTTTTTTTTTTCCCCTCAGATTTTTCTTCAAGTGAATTTTAGTTTTGAGGAAAGGTGCCAGATGGACAGCACTAGAAAATGAAGATTTCTATTTGTCCACGGCCCAGGAATAGCCAGCTGAGGTATCTTCAGACCTGTTTGGGCAGCACTGCGTGAGGCCAGGCAGGGCCTCCGTGCCCCTCCATCCTTGGCACAGGAGCAAAGCAGCACCCAGGTGATACCGGCTTTGCCCATCCCACGTCAGAAAACAAACAGAAATAGCTCATTTCACATCGGCGACTGCACAAAATCTGTTGTTTGCTACTTGAAACAAGCTGAATTTGACCCAGTGAACCTGCAGCGAGTGGCAGGGTGCCAACCCCTGGACCATCCACTCTCGCAATAATGCCTATGTTAAATTACATGTTTCTATATTTACATAAAGTCAGTATTTACACACCATTATGGGTTATTAGAGTAAATTGGTTACAGTTTATTTATATGGACTGCCATAAACTCATAACATTTTTCTTGGTTTTAATCCTTTCTTTAGAAAAATACAAAAAAAAAAATAAATTAAGTAACACATGTTAACTAGTAGTAATGATTTACCTATGACTAAAAATCGAAGTTGATTTAACATTAAGCCTCAGACCATGGCCTGGTATTCTGGCCTCAACTCATAGCATTTTCAACCTTCACAATTAATTTTCTGGTGTATGACAGATTTACTGAAAAAAAAAAAGAGTTGCAAACTTCATTTTCCTGCAGTAATCTTTTCCATACTAAGCAATGAATCCCAGTACTTCCCAGCAGCTCATTTTATTGTTTGATTGTCCAGGAAGGTTTTGCACTTTCTGACCAAATGATTCAGCATTTGGTTAGCCTGCAGCTAAATTGTGGGCAAGTTTCAGCAGTTCTGAAGGGTTAAAAATAAACTAGTAGGCTGCAGTACAATGCCGGAAACTCTTAGACAATAACAGTCCCTAGACAAATAAGTATGTCTAACTGTATCTTACAAATCAACTAACTTAATTTACGTATCTTTATCCTTACACAACAATTAAAATAAAATGCCACCTTTTATTTAAGATTATTGATATTGCAAGTTGAGATACGGCCTCTCCTGCCTGCCAGAATAGCAAAAGGTCAGGTGTGTTCAGGACACCAAGCCATAGGTTATTCCAGAACAGATTTACTTTTCAAAAAACATACGCTTATATCACACAAAGGAGTGTGCATTAGAGCTAAAACAAGTCAGGATTACTTAATTAAAAATAGGCTAAAAACTTACGTATAGCTACTCCAAAGTACATTTCCACTCAGCCTCAGTCAACGCCCCTGAGGATAGGCATGGGTGTCAGACCCAAGCATTCTCCCCATAGATTCAATGGCAAAAGTTGCACTCGTTTTAATGGTACTAGATTCAAAACTTCAGGGCTGCACTTTAAAATAAATGTGTTCTACGCTTTCTCTCTCTTTTTTCTTCTGGGTACTGGGGGAAAAAAAGGTTTCTTTCTAAGGGTTAATTCCCAATGGTAACTACTAGTCAATGTGTTCACCTGCTTAACATAAAATGCTATAATTCCTTAAGTATTATATACTGCCATCTCACAGTTCATGAATATTTGAACATATTTCAGGGAAAGAAAAAAAACAAGTCTAATACTTTCCCCCTCATTGTCATTATTTATAGAGATTTATTAGTTTCATTTTGCAAGTTTTACTTTAAGAAGGGTGCTAGTATTATGACAGTTCACACTGAAAGCAATTTTCCATAAAAGATGTTACAATGACCCCTATGGAACTTGTATAATTTCATAGTAGATAGTCAAGTGCACAAATAAACATGTTTACAAGAGTGATCCTGTTAACCTGGTTCTTGCCCTCTGAAACCATTATGTGCTATTTGTGGAACCTAAAAATCAGTACAATTGTTGATATTACTTATGTTGTTTCTGGCATCCTCCTTTAGGAAAAAAACAAAAAGCATATTTATCATTTAGCTTTGGTATAATCTTCAATAGATTTTAACAAGTAGAATATATTCCAACCCCTAAATTTTCCACATCTGTGAAGTTTACAGCAATATAATAAGTCACTTTATCAGAGAGGAAATATTACAGACACAGAAGAAAAGTTGAAGACCCAGTTTTCTTTTTAATCCTCTGGGGGTAAGCTATGAAACAAGCAGTCAGAGAGTGAGTACTCAGTGTCATGAGTGGTGTGCATACTTTTACAATAATATGGGCACAAAATAGATTGTCGCCTTTAGTACATGAGGGTCACTAGAATTTATTATTAATAATTTTTTATTGATTTTTTTTTCTTTATTTATCCATGCACCTTTATATTTACTTGCATGAATTTACCACAGGTTCATAGCGGCCTTTGCCATTTTAATGCTTACAGAGCCTAAAGCTTCCAAAATGCCTATCTGGCCTGTACATATTTCATTAAAAATAAACTCTATATAATAAATAAATATATAAAATAAATAAAATGTTGCCTTTGGAATTTCTATAAATAAATTTAACTTTTTTTACTTTTATTTTTCACTAAGAGGTCTTTGCTTTAAACTCAGTGGGTGACGACCCAGCGAGCAATTAACTGAAAAGTCTCTTGTTTAAGTAAGACTGCACCCTCCATGCCTTTGCAAATGCAGCGTACACTTGAGCAGGCCATCAGCCAAAAATCCAGATGAATCAAAGTATGGCAGCTAGGCTGATATATGACAAAGTACAACTGATCAAAAATTTAAAAGCGTGTCTATTGCCCAGCATGCATTAGGTTAGGCCCTTTTCTCCTTGCTTTTACCTTCCTCCCTCTCTCACTGCCATTCACGCACCCGACTCCCCTCGCTCCTTCGCTCACGCGCTCCCTGTCTCGTAATAAATCAAGCGAGTGGGCATAGGCTTCCTCCAGGAGGGCAAACCTTTAAGTGCAGAACAAAATCAGCATGTTCCCTCCAAGCCTCCATCATACATTATGCATGCGACAAAGTTTGGCAACAGTGGAGCTGATGTGATGACACAGCTAATCGATAAGAACCCACCGTATGAAACCTTTATAGTGGTTACTCTTTAAGGGCTCAAGTGAAGGAATTGTCTTTGTCAACTTTGGCTTAAAATATCCTTATATAGTTCGGGTACTTTCTCAGGGTCCACTGGTCTAGGTAAAAAATGTGTAAATTTTTGATGCCGTTTAGTCCTAGTCCCTTCTCTTGGAGTCCCATCTTTATTTAACGCAACGTAGTATCGTCTTCCAGTGTCCACGTGCTTATATAGATTTGATGAATATGTGTTATACCAGTTTTCTTCAAACTGCTCTCTGAATACACACTCCTGGGTTAATTTTTCCTATAAAAAAATAAAAAAGAAAAGAAAAGAAGTAAGGAACCAGACACAAAAAATAATCCATCTTAAAAATTATATATATCTTGTTTACTGATCAAAATCAATACTTCATGGGTCAATTCATAAAATGAATCATTAAATGTTCCTAATTTTAACTAAGTAAAAGCTGTATTCCTGGGTGTGCCATAAAGCAATCACAAGGGTGAATAACTGCATGTGAAGCAAAACTGATTCTCCAAAATCCTGGTTGCCCAAATCAAAACAGCAACAACAGCAACAACAGAAACAAAAACCTATTTTTTTGCTTGAATTGCAAGACATAGCAAAAGGGAAACAATGGTGCTCTGCAGGGATCTCATACAGCACAGGGCCTTAAAACTACTATATCTTTTCCTGGTAAGGAGTATTCATATCATTAATTAAAAAAAGATACAATTTAATAATCATCATTTGGTTTATTGTTGGCCTTACAAGACCACAGCCAGAACAGGCACAAAGCCCACAGGGTGCAATGCAGGTAGGCAAGGAACAGCCTCCATGTGTTGTACGGGGTTGACCTGGTGTCTGGTTGACACTGTGGGCTCCCACTGTCCCCAGTTCATTGGTCATTCCCTGCCATGACATCCCTTGTCCCTTCTGGACTGGATGGACTGGGTTTCCTGAAAAAGCAGGGATCCACTAACCTGGTTCAGCCTGAATTTGGAAGCCCTCACACAAGCCACTGAACAAGACTAGAAAACATGGTGACCTCTAGCCTGGCAGAGCTGATGGACAACGGGGAAAAAGGAGCCTGGGGGCAGTCAGGTTATTCCTAGCCTCTCTCACATAAATATAATATTGATAATATAATGCAATTTGATACAATAGAGCATTGTTCAATGCCCTTGAGCAGAATTCACAGTAACCAGATTCAGCTTCCAGCTGAGGAGCAACTCCTTAGCGCCAGACAGTGAGGACTTCTGCAGATGGGTTTCACAGAAATCAATCTCGAAACAACCCTTTTGGATGGCCATCCGGAGAAGGTAAAGCAGAGACCAAGGTGTACAGGCAGGAAAGCATCTAGGTCACCTAAGCCTAAATGCTGAGCATGACTAAGGAGCCAGGCCTCCAGCTGCAGGTCGCTCCAGGAAACATGGTCCGGGGCCTAATCCAGGACCCAGGCCTCCAGGAAGCAGAAACCTTCCTGCAGGTGCTCTGACTGCAAAATTTTCATGTGTGAAGCAGCTCAAACACAGCAACCCTCTTTCCTGCTCACCTAAAGACAAGAAACAAGCACTTGTTTATGTTAAATCCTAATCTATGGGGCAAACCCTGCAAGCACCTATTGACAGTCACCTCTACTTTGCCTACGAGGAGCTGCAGCAATAATAAATATTACTGGAGCCAGAATCAGCTGAAGCTAAATCCATTCCAGCATCTGTCTTGTACAGGCTCAGAGTACAAACTATGCTGTAAAAATGATTCAGCTGCTATAAAGATTATCATTAAGTACAGTTCTCATTAGAGAGTTTTATTTTGCATGATGTTTAAAATCACTTTGTTTGCGGATGCTAAGGGGTATTATATACTGGGTCTATAGGTCTATGGGGGGAACAAGAAATTAATTCAGACTGAGCTTTCGTGCTCTCCAAAGGCAGGAGGATCACATGACAAACACTGCAGAGGCACTCCGCGCTAAAAATAGCAACATTTTAGGAAGATATTTCAGTCTTGTCTCAAATTCATTAATTATTCACTTCATCTGCATTTTTTTAGCATGATCATAAATTTCTATCTTTGTAAGAACAGTACTTCCCTGTGCCCTGAAGGAGAAATTTTAAAATAACCTCTCTCTATCTGGCAGGTTTGATCAATTATGACAGTGCTGTGGTAGAGGGCTTTGTATTATACTGCAGTCTGGGTGAGTTCAGGGGATTTCAAGACTACAAATTTAATCTTTATTTTACAACTGCACCCTGGTTTTGCATTTCTTCCTCTTAGACCACAGCTAAAGGATTTTTTGTCCCTTAGCAAAATTCTAAGGAGTACTTTGTTTAGGGGAAAATTAGACCTGAGGTAGATCCTTCGGTATGAACTTCACACAACTGTCAGGCTGCAGGTAAGGATTCTCAGGTACATTGCTGATCACGCTTGCAGAGAAGCAAAATAATTTCTTTAAAAAATCATGGAAAAGTTTCTTTCTATGACACTAAGATATCCTGGCTGCAGACAATGCCCACTAAACTGCCCCAAGGGACTTTGAATCAGGCCCTACAACTAATTAGGGACCAAGATCCCAGCATATTCCCACCAGAGCAAGGAGGGCTCCTGTCCTGATTACAAGGTGTTGGTGCTGCCGGGTGGATTGGACTTGCAGAAAATCTCTATAGGCACAGCCTAAGCCCAAGGTTTAAGCTCAAGGTTTAGACCTAGAAGACAGCAGCCTTCCAGTGCCGTTATTCCAGCAACTGGCATCTCTATCATTTCTCCGGTGCCAATATTTCCTTGCCCCCTATTTCACGTCACCAGACATCTTTGAGGAAGAGAAACACAAATACCAAATACACCCTACTGCAATGGCTGTAGAAAACAACCTGCGTTCCTATACAAGGGGAGGCTGCCTGCCAGGATCAAATCATTTAATTTGGGGGCCAAATAAGGAGGTGACCTCAAAATTATCAGATATCACACCCCATACCACATGTTCTCAGTGAAGACTGTTTATGCAGTATTCTACTATAAAGTGATCAATTCTTTTTTTTACTGTATTTCCACGTGTTAGCTTTTTTTGACATTTTATTTAACTCAAGCTGTTCAAATAATTGAATTGTTCAAAGAAAGAGACACATATTGCAGGGGTAAAGGAACCTATGTGGATTGAATTCAGAAGCCTGATAAAGACTATGTCAGTGAGCCTAGGGCTTCGCTTCTCTTGTTATATTCTCTACCACCTAAACTGTAGAGAAAATAATTATATCATTCTACTTCCAGGCAGATCCATTAAAAGTGAGATTATAAATTAACATAGCAGAGGGTTACAGCTACCACAATGAAAGCTTTAGCTTCTTACTTAAAATAGATATCCCTATGAAGCAGCTAACAGAAAATACATGAGAGTAGGAAAAACATATATGCACTGCCCAGAAAATGGTTTCATGACTGTAAATCCAGCAAGGCATTTGTGTTGCTTAATAAATGAAAAGACAGTACAAGATCCTGTGTAAAACTTGTCAATATTCTTTTTTTTGTTTGTTTTAGATAGACCTACAGAGTTAAAACTCTACTTGTTTTGTGATCTGATGAAAGGAAACCTCTTCTGAGCATCATTCCTAGAAACATAACAAACACATTTCATCTTTGGTGAAACATTTTATTTCTATGCCTATATATAGTTTTGCCTTACGCAAACTACTACACTGATTGATTTAATATAGACACTTTGCAAGTAAACAATCCAAAAGTCCAAATGCTATTAAAAAGTAGTACATCTAATGTAATCAGCCCTCTTACACATCTGTTCTCTGTTAATCTACCCTGTCTAAATAAAATCATGTTTAGATATATTGTCTCCTATATAAGCTCATGCAACTCCCTTATTATGGCTATATGACATTAATGAAAACTATATAT
>JAVCKT010022152.1:43765-58954 GCA_032273925.1 Rhynchotus rufescens
AGTGAAAAGAAAAAAGGAAAGAACTGTTCTCTTCCAAGTTGGTTTTCTTTTCTGTTCTGCTTACAAACACATACATTTTACCCCAAATTGGCCCTTCCCACTCTGTAATGCAAACAGCTTTTAGAACATACCATGTTTAGCTAATAATTAACGCCAGCAAGAGCTGTCATAAACAAGTCTGTAGTAGACTGCTTTGCCTGACGTCCCATGTAAAGCAGGGTAGCCTCTGCCTGAATGGACAAGCTCCAGAGTAACCTCAGGCACCACTGCAAGGCAAAAACTGCCACTGAGCAGTGTCACTTCTCTACCCAAGCTAGTGGCCACCAGTGCCAGCCAAGCGCTTCTTTTTGAACGTCTGATTTAGGGAATGCCACGGGTTTCTCTTTGACAGGTTTCTTCGAGCTACGTTTTTCCAGAACGCCGTTTGTTTAATAATTTGACAGAACATGACAAGGAAAAAAAAAGTCTGCCAAAAATACTAGTAGAGTTTTTGTGTCAGTATTTCTCCATGAGCACTTGAGGAAGATGTAGGAAATCCTGCCTGTCTAGAAGTGAGATCTACCGAATAAGTAGGCGTACACACTGCCAGTTACATGCATTTGATATTCCATGACACTTTTATAAAATAAGGGAAGTTATGCAAGGTGTCTTGATAAAGCCCTTGTTGGGCAATTGCATTTTCCCTATTGACCTCACCTTGTACTTTCATATAACAAGAGTATTCATCTTAGCTTCTCCTAAGCTGCTAATTCCTTGGCACAAAATTTTTATTATACATACATCTCACAAAAAAAAAAAGCATGAATATTCTGTACTACAAACATGAAGGAGTTCTGAGTGCTTAAATATTAGTATCTTCCATTCAAAAAGCTTGTAAAGTCATCACCACCTTCAAAAACTTGGAAGCCCTTGAGCATTATCATCACAAGGGGCAATAGCTACACACACACAGAACTCGTGATGGCATCATGGCACAAGCAAGGTGATAGAAAAGCAGTTGATGCTGGAGTCCACTTATTTGTCAGAAAACTGTTGTAATATCTCAGGAGCTTTGTAAATGCAAGAGGAGTTTCCTTCCTTCTCCCTCTTCTACCCTTTCCCTTGTTTTTCCCACTCCATGCCCTCCATGCCATCATGGATTCCTCTGAGTGGAGCAGATGGGGAGGCAGAGCTACCACCCTGCACACCAGCGTTGTTCAGAGAGCCCTTCCAACACAAACTGCAGCAGCAAGAGAGGCCAGCTAGGCCTCCATCCATTTTTGCCACTGCCAAATCCACAGCTATTGGTTTTAGTCATATGCAGCCACCCAGATTTCCAATTTGAAGTGTCCATTGAGCATCAGACATGTCCTCTCTGGTCACGAGCTCTTTATGGGAACAGCAAGTCCACCATGCATGAGTGTCCACCCACCAGCACAGGCAGCTGGCCAGCAGTCATGCTTATGTCCATAAAGGTTCACTCTAAATCTGCCCAGTCAAGAGAATTAGATGAAAATTCATTTTCACTTAAACACCAAGGGTCTGCTCTACCTTCTGACAGAAGAAGTGACAAAATTCCATGTCTAGGCCTCTGGCCATGGAAGCTGCCACAGCTCCATTTCTGCAAAAGCTGAAGAGCTTCCTTTCCTCCTCTACAAGAGAACAGCACTGGGAGGGACGTTGACTTTCAAACAACAAGCAAGCAGGTCTGTTTCCCTCCCTCCCGTGCCACGGACCCATACGGTGCCATTTACTATTCACACTTCTGACCTCTATTTTATTTTTGGTTCCCCTGGCACAATCCAGAGCTACAGTCATCAATGTTATCTCAGCATCTAATTCCTAACGCTTGGCTGAACCCTTCCAAGAATCAGAAAACAAGGTGGTATGCAATCTGATATGGGGCCAGAGCCAGTTTTTAAAGAAGACAGCAGAAAAATTCCCATCAGCTTAAATGGAACTTGGATCAGACTTGTAATGATAAAAAGGCAACAAATATTTTAAGACACTGAAAGAACCATTTCAGGCACGCTCACAGTTACTGAAAGCTGTAACTTGACCTATCCTAGTTCCCCACTCCACAAATTCTCGTCTATCAAAAGGCATCACGGATGTCAGACCAGGTCTGTTATCCTACAGCTACACATACTCATCACTGTGCAAATGAAATACTAGTTAAACTTTTAACTCTGTAAAGGTTTTATATGAAACATGCTTTGCTTAAAAACAACTAAAATAGTGCATAGCCTCGGAGTGCTTTGTCAGCATTTTTTATTTTGACTTGTTGGTCCCCAAGTGAAGAACACCAGCTTAAAGGAAAGCATAGTCTTCTTTGAGAAGAAAGTGTGTGCTTTCTGTGTGCTGTGGCAGGAGCACCTAAGACATAAATTGAGTGATAAAAAAGTGCTTTATCTGCACAGGTCTTTACACTTAGATGAGTGACCATCTAGACTTATCCATCCCTAGAGAAACACCTCATCCCTCAGCTACAAGGTTTTATCATAAAAACAGGAGAACACTCAAGTTCCTTCATGAAACATTTTGCCACAGGGACCAAACAATTATAATTCATGCATTGTGATAAAATTTATCCTACAAATCCACTTAACGCTCTGTTCTTTCAGCAAGTTGATTTGGCCAAGGTCTGATGAACAAAAGCCTATCCCTAGATTTTGCTACTGATTTTATGTAAAGCTAGGTTCTAGCTCAGAGGACAGGGACATTACTGACCACAGTGTCAGTCTGGGTCAACGTGGATGTTTAACTCTGATGACATTTAAAGTGCAAACAAAGCTGCACAGGCTTTTACATTTGGAAAGATCCTCTCCTCCTTGCTAAAACACCAAACATCCACTAAAGTCTCAGAAAACAATATGGGATTTGCCAGAGAGATTTTCAAAGCTCCAAGGCTTTGATGGGCAAAACAGCAAAAGGGCTGGTATTCTATGATCTTTTCCCAGCAGAACTCAACTGCATATTCAGTTTAAGTTGTTTGAAACTGAGGCCTTTTCATTTCCAACCTTTTGGGCCTTAAAGGAAGGCCAGCATTTCAAAGACCAGCTGCTGAAGAAAACATGTCATGTTCACCCATTTAGACAGCAGTGGTCTTCCATTTGCTAATGCTTCTCACAAGCTCTCTTCAAGAAACTGTTCTTTGCACTCTGCTTTCATTCCTTTTCCCAGAGGCAATCCCACCCTGAAGTCAAAGGTTAGGTATATTTTTTTTTAGTATTTCACTTTCTAAGTAGGACAAAGAAGATTTCACAGAGATTTCTCTGGAAAGCCATATACCTTTTGGTGCTGGCTTAGGTTCCCAGGGATATAGTTGACCCAGCTTTCAGAAGCACTTCAGCAAGTTAGGCTCTACTTTCCTACTACCCTGCTCTACCTCTCATACACACACACACGCCAATGGAGCCTCTCTTTTCAATGGGTCAAACTTTAACTATGCATTTAATTTCAGTTTTGATGAAAGGAATTGTCAAGCTACCTGAAAGAAACAGATATATAATAACCACTTCAGCAGATCGGTGAATGAAGAGGTCAAAGACCAGGAGACAGGTCTACCAGGTCATATGGGCCTTCCAAAGAATTCAGATCTAGCTAGTATAAAGAAAAAAAATGATGATTTTGTTTAAGCATGACAACATTGTTTGCCCATATTTGTATATTCTAAAAAGACTCAAAGGATTTTCCTTAAATCTTCCCAAACAAGTTTCCTACTCGAAGTCCAGATTCTGCGTAAGATGCTGTCCTAATGAAGGCCAAAATCACTCTTGTAGTTCAAGGACCATAAACACGTTTTAAAACTGTCTTTCGATTTGTGACTCTTGCAGACAGAAACCGTGTCTTGATTTAGGTTTTTAAAATGATGAAAACAGTAGGGCTGTTATCTTGATCAGGGCCTGCTGACACAACCATAAAATTAATAGGTGGTTTTACAGGAACAGGTCCAATTCTGCTTTCATTAAAGTCAATGGCACTTCCCTCAACAATTTCACTGGTAATAGAATCAAGTCAGAATTTCTCCCAAGCACTCAGCCACAATTACAGCACCTCCATAACTGCGTTAAAATCAAAGTGTAAAGTTTAAAAGATTAAAGATACACAGTCCAGGGTAAATCTCAAAAGCATGCAGCATACATAACAAAAGCCCATTTTTTTCCCCAGTAGTCATTGTGGAACACGGATTTAAAACCCGATCTTCAGATCAAAAGTAGCGGCAAAAGTCTGTTGTTAGGAAAGGAAAGAGAAAGAAGCCAAAGGGCTTTATAAAAGGAGGAAAAATGGATTTGCACTGTAACAAGCTTTATTTCTTAAGCTTTTTGAATGCAACACAAATGAACTGCATTACTGCACATCACCAAATCAGCTTGAGTACATTCAAACTGCAAAGCAAATCCCAACCTAGACAAAATCCCTAATGAAGTCCCCGCAGGGCAGACTTTTCTACTCTGTCTTTGAAAATGATGAATGGTGAAGTGGAAAAGAGTGCCACGTTCGCATCCCACTGGATTCTGAGTCAGAAACAGAGCACATCAGCTCTTTATCTGATGCAGCGCTTAATCCCCAAGCACTTCTCAGTATGTCACTGCTGATGATGCTCTTTTAGTATGTCACTTCCACATACTATTCTCAGGTCAGCTCTCACACGCCACCTTTTTACACTCTCGTTCAGCTACCACTGCAAGCTCTAGAAACGCTGGGGCTAGATTGACTGGGGAGCTATACAGCTGCAAAACAGTGAATCTGAAATATCTCAACGTGAACATGTCCAGCGTGGGCTTTTCAGGCAGGATTCTGGTGTACAGCCCCAAGGGCAGTGTCAGAGCCTGGTGCCCAAGCATGTAATAATCCAAATTCAACATGGAATCACACAGGCCAAGATAAAGAGATCACTGCAGGTTTTCTCTCTTATAAACTGTCCTCAGACCTAGTCAGGATGTGGAACGCAGTTCTCCAAGGAAAATCAATGACATAAGAAAATGTGCTGATTACTCAGTATCTCTCCCACAAGGCAGTACTAAAAGGTATATACCTTTTGTGACAGGTATTGTTATTTGCAATTTAAAAAAAAAAAACCGAAATCTTAGTTTAATAAGAATCATAAAAGGTAATTAGTTTCACAAATAACTCATCCCAGATTATCTATATTAAGTGTACAGTGTAATCTGTATTAGATTATTCATCTATCAGTTTTTCTTATACCAATACTCACATCCTAAAATACCTTTCTTTTCTACAGATTCTTTCCTAACTTCCTATCATCTTGCTGACTAGGTCTGTTCTCATCCCTAATGCTGGCACTGTGAGAAACACTGTTTAACACTGATCAGTGTTCAGTGAGGCTGCCTAGGCATATTCTATGCATAGGCATTCTGCCTATGCATTTGTGGGCTGTAAACTACCAATAACTGAGACTTCAGGGCTTCTCTCAGGTTTATACTCTGAGTAAAGAAAACATCGACTGTAACAAAGCTGTTTCCTACCGTATAGTATAGAGACAAAAAAAGTTTGTGTCTCACTTCCCAGCTGTCTGAAAAAAGAATTCAGACCTGCTCAAAATCTCACTTCTTCAGTGATCTGAAACCTCCTAACATCCAGTCTAAGCTTCCTTTTGACCCACTCATACCTATTTGTCCTTGTCCTTTATTTTAAGGAATTTTTCCCCACTTCTTGGTGGAAAAAACTTCTTGGTGGAATAAACCTCAATGCATTTGCAGAGACAAGGATGTATCCTCTCAGTGTTCATTTTGCTAGACTAAATAAGCCAAGATACTTAGATTCTCTCCTATCTTTCCATTCCTCTGATTATCCAGTAAGATCTTTCTGCACCTGTCCCAGTTTCCCTTAATCTCCAAATTCCAAAACTCCAGTTTGCATTTAGGCTAGATCCTACCATTGCAGGGGTAATTATATGGTTCTTCAAAGGGCATCTTTCCTGGAACATCCCAGTATTACCTCTGCCTTCCTCACAGCTGCCCAGCCTCAGCCATGCTGTGATGAACTAGTGTCTCCAGGATCTTCTCTGCTCTGTCTGAAGAGTGCTCAGCTCAGAAAAATCCTTAACAGTAGCCCCAAGCACGTGAGTTCACATTTTGTAGACATTAGGTCACCTCGTCCCCTCTGGGAGACGACCCTCTGCACCGAAAATACTTCCCAACTTCGCAGCACCTGCACATTTCAGTAACACACTCCAGCTTCTTATGACAAGATGTTTAATATCCCTAATAAAACTCAGGAATAAAGGAGGATTAAGTCCACCTCCAGGACTAATCCATAAAAGCTCCACTAATAATTTCACTCCAACCTAACACTTTTCAACACTTCCCATTGCTGTCTTCTCTTCAGTTTTTTCATCATCTATCAAGCAATCTCCTGCTAAGCCCCATCTTCCCCACTGCAGCAAATACTCCTTTCTGCAGGGTCATATCTAACACAGTCCCACAGATCAGCAATGTTATTTCCCATTTCTAGGGGAAAAAAAAAAGAAGTGGTTATCAACAGTAAAACAGTAGACTTGCTTGAACTATTAATCCAACTTCAGTGAACTCATGCAACGTTTCCTTCCAGGCCCTCCTCTCCTCTTTCCCTCACAAGCAGGCTCTCAAGCCCTGAGCACCAGGCAGGGCACATGAACGGCCTTGCAGCTTCCCAGGCCGTGCCCCTGGCTGAGCAGAAACCACACGGCTGCGGGTTTGCAAAGCCTGGAAGCTGCCAAGCATCCGCGCTGCCGCTGGAAAAGCATCCCACACTCCAAGGATTGTGCCCACCTCAGCACCACATCCTGTCTCATGCAGCAAGAACCCAAGCCTTTGGTTTTGCCAGGTTGTTTTTCAGCTCCCTGCTTTGGGTCCCCATGCAGCAACAGAAACATCTGTGTCAGCAAAAGGGGTAAGGAGACAACTTCATTGAGCAGTGATGTCAGCTGCACCCACTGCGACTGTTCATCGAGCTACAGTCCAACCTCCCAGCCATGTTTTACCATCTCAGTGAGGGTTTTAGCCACACTTGCTAGCCAAGGTTGCCATATTCAGATCATCTTCAATTTGCACTCCAGCCCAAGTACATAATAGTTGTAAAGACTCCTGTTCCCTTTTCATTTATATAGCTTGAAAAGCTTTTGCCGTATGCCTTAGTATCCCCTTGCAAGGCCCCATGCAGTTTCACTGCAGCAATTTGCATTTATCCCCTTGCTTGTGGGGATAAGACACTCTTAAGGCTTGTGGGCTTTCTTAAATTACTTACAGGTTTGCTTCTTACAACTCTTCTGCTTAAAGAGAATTTAGTTGGGAACACAGGAGTCACTGCTGCTGCTAAAAGGCATTGTCAGATTTTGGATCATGACCTAATCACTTTTCTCCTGACCATCTCCACCTGAGCCTTGAGTGCTACTTGCAATTCAGCTGGGCTTGAAGCCACCTTCCGATTCTCAGGATTTTGCATCATTTATCAAAAGACACTTTATGAGTGTAAAATCTGCTGTCATAGCCATGTCCCTGCTCGGATATGACCAATTTCAGCCTAGATGTCCACGCTTTCATTCAGAGAAACTGCATTTAGTTCTTTCTCCAAGAGTTGTTGTGAACCGCAACTGTCCTGTTTTAAGGCTCACTTCAAGCATAGGTGGCTGCATGTACACTGAGGGTAAATAATGCAGCTTAAACAAAACAAAACAGAATCAAAAGCATACAGAATCCCTTTAGATCAAAGGTGTTTAACAGGAGCAGGGAAGTGTGAAGGGCACTGCAAGGTCACTTTATTTTCTATCTTATTCTTAGATATGTGCATTGGCCATATGCTTGGACAACACACTGTTCCCAACACATACCTCCAACTTTATGTTGCTTCTGTGTACTTTGAACTACCATTGAGTTGGGCTGAAAAATTCCCTTCACTTATTTGCATGTAAACATAAAATGTGGTAATGCAGTTTCTTATCTACAGCAAGTTATTTTTAGTAGAAAATCTCTCTCCTTTTCTTCAAATCTTTCTCTACAAAAATCTCTCTCTACAAAAACCTCTCTCCTTTTCTTCAAATGCTGTTTAACCATCTTTGTAGCTGTATTGTCCTTCTAGGACCACAAGGACCCAATAAACGCACACAATATTACAGGTGATGTCCTGCTCCAATAAGGACACATAGCTCTACCTTCCTGCACACTTTGGCAAAAGAAATGTTTCTTCAAGGGCATCACTGTTTCTCTCTTCTCCATCTTCGCCTCAGTAGCTTTAGGAGCCCGAAGCTCCTGGAGGTTTAGTGTCCCATAAACGCTGCTGCTACAGGCTCTACAGCTCTGCTCGAGGTGCTCTGTGGAAGTATAAGGTCCTCGCCCTACCCTCACCACCCTTTTCAAGTGTTCCTGGCTCTCCTCAGCATATCCAGCCTGCCCTCCTGTATTCCTCCTCCTCTCCATACTGCTCCCCAACATCACTGTTCCACATCGTCTCTGCACACTTTTCATCGTGGCCAGACAACCTGTGTTGCCTCCTGCCTGGGCCATGAGCAGTCGAGGGACTGGCATTTATGAAGAAGAAGAGCAAGGCAGCCCCATTCGCCAGGGCTGGCGCGTGCTACCACGTACACGAATGTCAAATGTACACAAAGACCAGGAGGTCTCCGCACTCCTCCGCGTGGCACAGGGCAGCCTCCTTCCCTAACACTTGTCAGAGGTGTTGGCAAGACCCACTTGGCAGTCAGGAAGGAAGGAAGGTCTTCATGTCTCCTCTTAGCACTCTCTGCATCCTATCTCTAGCTTGGCTTTTTCCTCCTCTCCAATGACTAGCACATTAACTGTTGTGAAACATGAGTCCTATCTGCAGGCTGCAGGGGGAAGGCGAGGTAAATGGGCAGCATTAAGAACAGTTAGACAGGAGGGAAAACAGCTGTCACCAAATAGCCTCCAAGTCATTGCTGTGCAGCTACCACTTGCTTCTTCAGAGTATCACATATATCTTCAGCTTTGCCTTGCCAAAGCCCAGGAGTGCAGGGGAATTTAGCAAGAGCCACCATGTGTTACACATTCCTGCTCTAGAGAGCTTCCAAGGTGCTGCTTTAGCTAGAAGATGCAATGGGAACTTCCCCCTACAAGGGTAGCCTGGGAGTTTGTCAGGCAGTGGATGCAGATCTAGGAAGAAAGCAGCACTTTAGAAGGCTAAAACGAGCATGTCTAGACCAAGATATTCTGAAAGTGATTTTACTGTCACCTTTTATGAAAATTGGCAGAAGTCACCCACCCTGGCTGCTCTGCTCTGCCATATGTCCCATCTCCAATGGTACCACATATATACTGGGAAAAACATCTTCCTGTGCTAAATGCTTCAAGCACAGATCTAGAAGGATTTAAGTGCTATAGCAGTTGATCTGAATCACACCTGATACAATTTTCTTACAGTAATTTAAATATAAATATGGTATCATGATCACATAGGACATCTACCTCAGGAAGATCAGTGTGGCAGTACTGAATGACCACAGAAACACACAAACACAAAAAGTTGTGTGTAAACCCACAACTCAGTAGTAGAGTAGGACCAGGTATTTGGCTACTGAGCCAAATGTGAGGATCAGTTTTCCCATCTTACAAGACATACTCACAGATTCATATATAGACTTGCTGTGCACTATGACAAAGCCAATGTCACTCATAGTCTTTTATAAGAAACTAAGGCAAAGAAACCCACCCTCCAGAACTAGAGAACTTCCTATGAAAGAACAGAGTTCAAATGGGACAGAACAGTCCAACTCAAGCACCTGCTCAGATGAAAAGCTTGAACCTCAGTCTATGTGTCACTTAAACCAAGTCAACACTAAATCAACTTCAGCTAGGCCAATTTTCTCTCTCGCCAAAATGAGAACTCTAGACTGGATTGTGACTTGCTTCCGGTTCAAGCTGGTACATTATGACCACCAGAGAACTTCATTTTCAATTAAATTCCCTTTTTTTTTGACCAAACTCAAAGTACTGTCACTTAAAAATGTCCAGCCAATTCTACATACAAATCTGTTGTGCGGCCTGCTTATCTCAGTGTTTCTATGAGAGCTGACAGTCGCTGAAATATAGCCACTAGAATTGCTAGTGTTGACAAGGCTTTAAAGCATCGTCACACTGAGTAGCCATTAGAGGTTATATTTCATTGGAAGTAATGTAATTCAATTACCATCACTCTTCAGTCTGTTCCATCTCTATGGCTGACAATATGCCATATCATCCATCAGATTTCAACCTGAACGTTGCATTCTGGCCCTACAGATTGCCAGTTCTGCCATATAAATGGCTTCATATTTTTAGGCTCATTTCTTCAGGATAAGAGGTCATACAATTATTTTGTGCTTCTGTCTGCTTGCAAGGCTGTCAGCCCTGCCCTAACTTTTCAAACAGATTCAATCAAGAGGCAAAGGTCTTCAAGAAAATTAAGTTCCTATCAATTTTGTGACTAATCAGGGGCAGTGTAAGCCAAAGAAATCACTTGCACATTCTGCTGGCTGTGCTGAGCTGGGCAGCCAGTGAGCACAGACAGCTAAAACTCTCTCTTTTTCTCAGTGCAAGTGCAAAAGGCTGGGGAATTTGGGGTAGAGCCAGGAGATCGTAAGGAAAGACCCATGTCTCAGGCTGAGAGACATGAGCCCTTAGGAGAGCAAACTCCCCTAGTACTGCTGCTGCTCATGGAATAACTCTTCACTATCACAGTGGGCTAGGTAATTCACAGAGAATTTCTGGTGCATATTTCTTTGGTAAAGAATGTTTTCAGCAATTCACTTTGGCAGTCAAGCATTTTACAAACTCAAAAATTGCAGAGAAAAAATAATTCACCATTTACTGTCCCAAGTCTATGTATTTAAAGTCTAGTGATAACTAGTCATTTTTACATTTCTTTCTGTTTCTGGATATCCAACGTTTAGAATAACTTAACCAATTCACCGACTACAAAGTTATCTGCTTAAATGACTCCTTTTATTGCTGATTTTCAACATTACTGATTCATACTACTGTTGGTTTTCTGCCGTTTTGCTGCCTTACCAAACCATAAAACTACTTTATACTATAAATCTGCAGCACAAAAACTGTTACTTTATGATGAAGTATTTTCTATCTATAGACAGCTTGTTTCCATCTGTCATTGCATTCGGCCCCTTCCTCCTTGCCCCTGCACTTTTCCAACTTTCTCCTCCTCCATACTGCCATTTACGCTAAATCCCTTTCCTTTCCCCTCTCCCACTCCCTGGTCCCATGAACCTTTACATCTCCCCGCTTTCTCCTTGTCCACATGTCCTGTGCCCAAGCTTTGCACCTCAATATGGCACCATTCACTGAGCCTTTCTGCACTTCCACCCTTCACCGTCCCTTCTCCCAGAGGACCATCACCTTGACCACTCTACAGTCCCCCTCTAACATGAGAGGTTGTTAAGCAGGGATCAGCGAACCTCGGTATCCTGCTGAGAACACTTCTGCTAGACCCTCATATTTTAAAGTCTCTTCCACAGATGGAGCATGGGAAAGCAGAATTTCCTTCTATCTATTTCTCTTTTCACCCCTCATCCTCATCTCACATTTCCTCTCATTCTAGCTGTTGTCCCACTCAATTCCCTCCCAACCCTTTTCCCAGTCTCCCCTCTGGCACAGGTATCTTCAGCTCTACACAGTCACACTTGTTGCCACTTTAGCTTCTTTTTGGGTGCCTTTCTGCAATGCCCACCCCAGCAGACCCCCCCACCAGCCTCTGGTCAATCACTGGATCAAGTCGCTATGAACCTCAGTGAAGCTAATGAACCCTGGTGAATGTACAGCCTCTTCTTGTTTTAGGTATTTAACTTTCCTTCAGACCTACCATCATCTTCTTCAAATTAAGGTATCTCTGTAGTCCAGATAGCCTTGTCAATCTGGGAGGCTGGCACTTGACTGAGACAAGTGGTTGCCTTCCATCATCTGGGGAGTTACCTACTCGATTTCAGATAAACCCCAGGCATGTTCTGAGCAGGCTGTGAACCCCAGGAGCTGCCAGAGGTCTCCAAATCCCTGAAAGGGCCATGTCCCACACAGGGACATGCAAGCAGGGATAGCAAGGTGGAGGTCACTAAGAGAACCTTGAATTGCCAAGGACCCATCAGCTGCATGGAGGGTTGTTCACTGCTTAAACTCCCGCATCAGAAATCCCCATTTTTACTTCTTTCTTAAACCACTCCCCACCACTGCAGCCATCCCCACAGGCAGCAACAGCTAAACTGCCAGAACACGATCACCAGCCCTCTTGCCCTCACTCCTGTGCTCTTCATAGCTTTGGGCTGTTTGCATTTCTTATTTTCTCACCCTCGTCTACTACCTTTACTTCCCCTGTCATCTGCTCCTGCCAATTCCAAGAAGCGCTCTTCAACAAAAAGCAGTGACTTTGTCTCCTTTTAGTCTCTATCAAAATGATACTTCTATAGATAGGAGCTATACAGTATTTTTATTATAGAAGACAAAGATTGCAGTTTTGGGGGGCAGCTAGGAACTTACCGAGCCATACAGTTCCCCTTTCTCATTCATTCCAAGGTAGAGTCCACTGTCTACTCCTCGAATGCTGACCAGGCCCACTGCTATACTGATAAATTCCAGTATACCTGCAAAATACAAAGGAAAAAAAAATGTACAGGTTGCCTCCATTTAAAGATTCTTCTCAGATGCAACTGCTCCCTGAGTGACAAGCAGCTCTCTTCAAAGGAGTCTTTCCATTTTCAGAGCTGCTTTGAGAAAGCTGAGGAACAAATGAATGTATTTTGAGCTGTGGGTCTTGAAGGAGTAAGTCCTTTGAGTGTCTACCACAATGATGCAGTGCAAAGAGAATTAAGGTAACAAAGCAAAAGATTAGTCTCCATCTTTCTCAGCATTTTTTAAACACAAATCTAAAGCTCAGGCGTATTGCAACACATTTGTCGGTATTCCAATTTGCACAACAAACAATATATTCAAAGAAGCAAATCAGGTATTCAGGTAACCAAAGTTACCATGATTAAAGAACTTACAAGATTTGGTTTGCAAAATGAATTCCTAGAAATACATTTGAATTTGGAACTGCAAGCTGAAAATAAAGTGTTACACACAGAGCTAAAAGATCTATTTCAAGGAATCAATGAATCAGGAAAAAAAAGAGAGTTTTACACACAGTCTGATCTTCCAGAGGCTTCAGAAATGAAAATCTGTAGTACAATTCAGTCTCACACATATTCATCTAGATATTAATCATTCTAACTCCCTGGAGTGTTTTTATGCATGCAAATCTGAAAACTAAAATATTCTCCTCCTAAATAGTAGCGTATAAATGATTAATTCTCCCTACACTACTTTCTGAGCTACATAATAAAACAGAAAGTAGCATTTTCGATGTATTTTTTGAATTTTATGTCTAAGCGCAATACATAACCATTTTAAAGCTTGTTGGAGATTATATTTACATGAAGCAATACAATACAGTATGAGTTGAACCTCACGTGGCCAATAAAAAAGCACTTTCATGGATTTTTTTTAACAATTAATTTGGCATCTCTCGGAAAAGAGTTGTGCGCTAATCAATAACAGGCATGAATCACATAAATCTAACAAAGTACGACTTGAAGCCAATAGGGAAAATTTATAGCCCAGCTAATGTAAAGATGAAATGTATTCCCTGTAAGGGACTATTGATCATTACCTTATATATTATTCAGTACTACAGACACCATATTCTTAGTGTTTTGATAACCCTGTTTCATGGCCGAGGCATTTTAAATTATTCTCTACATACGTGCAAGGAAAATGGCTTCACAAATACTGGTAGGTAATATTTAGTAATTATGGAATTTTTTGAAGTAATAAAAAATGGTAGTATGTTGCTTATATGGTCTATGACAGCATCTCTGATAAAACTGATTCACTGAAACAATTCAAACCTTCCCCACTATCTGGACATGCAATGCTTACAGATTTCTTAATAAAGCCTTTTCTTTAAAGCTTTCACTAAAGGATTGTATTTCCTGATATATATTACCAGGCAACTTTAACTGAAGTTAAATCTGATGCTAAGTGTGTAGTGTATGTTGCTGTACTGCAGCTAAGCTAGTGAGTCTGGCCTCCCTCGCATCAGTATAAATAAATAAAGTGGCCTTTAATTGCTGTCCTCATTTCAAGTATTTGGGTGCACACTGCTTAGCGTGTAAAAAGAACAAAAAAGCACTGTCACATCCTATTGTGCGTGCAGAGGATGAGTTTAAGGTACTTGGCAAACAGCATCCGCATATTTGAGATCAGAATAGGCTTGTTCATTTAAAAATTTCAAAAGCCTATTCACAACACCAAGCTTTATGTGCCATGCTATTAAGTCCCCGAGCAATTGTCTGGGGCCAACCATGCAGTCTGACACAAGTTCTGAGAGTTTAAGGGCTGCCTGATTTGGCCCACGGCTCCTATGAATATTTTCTCTTTACAGTTTCCATAATGCACACACGGTAGTTAGGATCTGAACCAGATTATTACAATAGATAGTCCGTTCAGAATGAGGCTGGAGCGAAGGAAAAACAGGACAGCTCTCAACTTTAAAGGCCAGGGCCCGACTTCTAGCCAAAAAATTAGGGAGAAAAAATAACTGTTGCAGTATATGGGACCTTGCAGCGTATGTTCTTGTCAGAGACCGCAAAGACCCACTCCTCCCCACAGGAGTAGGAAGAAACTTTGTGGGAAAGTTCTTCCTTATGTGTCCACACGAGCCCTTCATCCACCTCCCCACACAGGTCCAGCTTTGGGCCATGCATGATCCCAGGCTGGCCACGTACGGCCAGTCCTGCCAGGGCTCCCGCCAGCCTCACGGAGGCTACAGGGAGGTCATGTGCAGAGCGAGAACTTTTACGTTTCCTCCAGCTTATCTGCAGTGAAGAAGAGCGCGCTAGAGCACACCTGCCTTGGCTTTAAGCACTGGATGTCCTGGCAATGATTAATCTTTTCTCATTCCTCCCTTGGTGCATTTTTTTGCCCTTTGCTATACCTTGGCTCGCTTTGTATTGCTGGATGGAGGCAGTTTATCTCCACCAAGCACCCTAAGACCCCATCTACAATAACCAAGAGAGTAAACAAGCCTCTCTGCCAGCCGCCAGTGAGATTTCTAGGGGAAGTAATGAGGTGCCCTGCGCAGAGAAGGGAAGCCACAGAGCACCTGCAGGCATAGGGCAAGGGAAAGAGAGTTACACGGCAATATATTTAG
>JAVCKT010022154.1:0-10503 GCA_032273925.1 Rhynchotus rufescens
AGGCAGGTTTTGAAGACCTCCAGAGAAGGAGACTCCACAACCTCCCTGGGCAGCCTGTTCCACTGCTCTGTCACCCTTAATTTAATTTAATTTAATTTAATGATTCTGAGCTGTCTTCTGAGAATGAGTATCAACTAAAGATCTGCAATTGTTTTGGTCAGTGTTGAATACATGCTCCTACTTTCTCTTGCTGCTATTTCTTCACCTAGCATTTTGAATGGGGGTGTGAGTTAAGCTGGTCTGTGAGTTTTCAGAGCAGGCAAAATAAACTAGATTTCCTTTTTAGGTTTCCAAAGTCACAGGGTCTGGAGCCTGGACAACATTGAGCTGGGCTTAGAGCTGCCATCACAACAGTGCTGTATACATTACATGCATCTCAGAGTGCTACGCAGTGCATCTGAAATGGATATATATATAAAGTGAATTGTCGTACAAGCCGTTAAGGAGAGTATGAGCTGTATTGGCTTAGGGACAATACTAAAATTCAGTAACAGAAGTGCTTGGTGGCTCAGACAGGTGCATATACATGCACACATGTGTTTTAGGTCTGTGGCATTTATGGGCACTTTTAAATAAATGCAAAAATGTGGAGTTTGGTGGTGAGCGAGAAATTTAATGTCAGTTCTGTTCAGCTTTAGATGATAGTCTATATGTAGTACTATTTTTTTAACACTATCTGGGAGCCTGGCAATTTGGTTGCCATGTGAATATGTATCTGCGGGGAGGAAACTGAAAGCCTGTTATTGTAGTTTGCCAAGGATCCTGTGGCTTTCCTCAGAAAGGATTACAAATTACATTTTTTTGCATGTTAAAGAACAGTGGCTGCCCTGAAAGCATGGATGTACCCTCACAAGTGTTTTATAATACACTCACACTGCAGTTCTGAAAAATCAGCATAGATCCCTTTTGCTATTTGTATTTCACAAGTCATTTCACCTATCTGCTCTTTGATAAATGCTTTAACTTGAGGTCATGGAGCTTAGCAGGGAGGCAAAACAAAGAAGACGAAGTCCTGGGAAGCTGACATTTTCCTAAAGCTCCGTTCTGTAAAGGAAGATGATGGCAGGTCCTTCAGCCACACAGCGAAGGGCAGACGTGGGCAGCTCTGCTGGGCTGGCGTGAGGGCTTCTCTGAACTGGAGTCATGCCTACGGAGTTACTTTTTTCCAGATGGAAAAAGTTGACCTGCCGCTCAACCTTGTGTGCCCAGAACGCAGCACAGCCTTAAAGTCACTGCATTTCTTGCCGAGTTTTGTGGCAATAATGTCCGTGTTCTGTACAGCAGCCAAATGGATCCGCCTCAGTGCAGAGCTGCCAGGAACGCTCAGCCCGGCTGCGGTTTGTGCTTCAGCTCAGCTGCTGCTGATCGCGCCGCTGACCTCCCTTGTATTGATCTGTGTCTTCCAGTGAAATAGGTTCATTTAGCTGTACGTTAACCTGGCATTTCTGCTGACTGGTTTCGTGCATTAAACTCGGTGACAAACAGTTCCCTGCCAGCTGCTAAGCCCTGGGTTACATGTGCAGCAGGACTGGATTAGAGCCAGTTCCTTCTGGGGCTGGTGCCTCTTCTGTAGGGACCGTGGTGCCACTTGCATGTCTTGAAAAAGCAAGTAAAATAATTTGGAATAGCAACAGCTGGAAACATCTGTTTCAGTCTGTATTGACACTTTGTGTCTGGGAAAGATTTGCATATATAATTTTAAATAATTGTTTAGCACTAAGTAAGAGGGTATATAATTGTTTTTTTTCCTCTGATAAATTTATGAGTTTTTTTCTATTTTTTAAGAAAGAAGTCATATTCTGTCCTGCCTACCTCTGGATCTGACAAGACATTGTAAATGTATTTTTGTGTGGTGTCTGTGTGCTGATGGAATATAGAAGGAAAAAGGTTTTCATGGTGTTCACTGCTGCTGTTCAGGGGGGCAGCAGTTTTGTCCCTGTTGTTACCAGAGGTGACTAAGTGGGAGGCCGAGTGACATTCCAAGAAGGATCTGAAGGAGTCCAGTAGAAGTGTCCATCTGATCATTTACACAGCAGACATAGGAAGGACACCAGAAAACGAGGAGGGGGGTGTGCGGGAGAGGGCGGCGGGCCAGGAGGGACCCTGTCCCTGCTCCCGGGCAGGCTGGAGGGACAGGGACGGAGCAGCCCCAGGGGCTGGGGGGAAGGGCCCTCCGGAGCCCTTGCCGGCTGCTTCACCCAGCACCAGCGCCTCGGGGTGCCGCTCAGGTCCCCAGTGCCTCTGAGAAATAATTATGATCTCAGACTAATTAAAAATGCAGAATTAATTGCGATTTCAGATGGGAAGGTTTGTTGTCCCCACCCTCTGGGATCTTCTCGTACACGTGCATTTTCACAGATTTGGTAAAACATTGCCAGTATCCCTAAAGGAGGCATTTGGAGACCATAGCAAATGATTACCAGGTGTGGTGGGCTCTTGTAGTCTTCTGTGTGTTTCAGTTTTCCATATTTTTTGTACATATTTTAAGATAAGGAGGAAAGTATTTTGTGTAATACTGCAGCAAGCAGTAGGAAGGTACCATTTTAATTCCTTTTGCCATCCTCTTCAGCATACTTATTATTCCCTGAGAAAACATGTGAATTAGGTTCATCACTCTTGTTGATTTTAACAGGAAATATTTATTTATTTTCTGGAAAACTGTAAATGTGCCTAGGGATGTGTCTAGTTGGGAGATACTGCCATGAGGAGGAACACGAATCCTGGAAAATGAAGCAAAGCTAAAAATCTCTGAAATAAAATCTTGTTCACTTTTTTTTTTTTTTTTAATAAAAAGTTACAGATAAGAATTTCCATGTAGAAGAGAAAGAGATCTGCTCAACTGGTGCGACCTTGTTCGTGAGAACTGTTCCGTGTTACAGCCAGGCTGGCTGGTCTGGAGTAACTGGAGCAGAGCGGTGTTTGCCCCAGAGAGCTCCTCTAGCTTGGGAACTCCTTCCCTGTCTCCCCTGGGAACAGATGCCAGCAGCGCCCCGGGGAGAAGCGCTGTGTCCGGCGGGTGCTTGGGATGCCAGGGAGGGAATCCCGTCGTTCCCGGGGGACGGAGGTTGTTTCCAGGCCTTCTCAGCGACGTGGCCAACCTGGGGGGACTTGCTCTTCAGGCAGCTCTCTGCTCAAAGCCTCCCGATTTCCAGCGTGGTTTCCTTCTCATTGCCACATCGTAAAGCACCGGAGCTCCATCCTTAACACGCTTTGCTTGCTAGAAGACTGCAGGTGAAAACCCAGTTATTTTCAGATAGAGAGGATTAGTTGCTCTTTGCTCTAGAAACAAAGCACTCTTTAAAAAATAGTATGGCTAAATCTTGTCATCTTTTATGCTCCAATTGTGTGAAGTTTGAATGATGTGAACTGAGGCTTCTGTGTAGTGGAACTTATATTTTCTAAACCGTAGTCTAAAAACAGACACGTGTGGTGCTGATAGAGTGAAATTGGGACATGCAGTACTGTTATTTTGGCTGTATGCCTTTGAAATCCGTGAGGGCTTCCAAGGGAGAGCACTGCAGGCTGCCTTGTGCCCCGCGCTTGGCCCCTTCTGCGGCTTTAGAAACCCGTGGAGTTATTTACAGGAGTTCCCTTCGCGGGGCCGGGCCGGGCTCTGCGGAGCCCCGTTCCCGCTCTGTCGTGTTCGTGAGCGTGGCTCCAGCAGCGCCTCAGCCTCCGTGTCCCGCTGCGGGACGTGGCCGCCCCCGGGACGTCCCTCCCTGGCCTCTCCACGGGAAATCCTTCCCTTGGTCCTGGCTACCTCTGGGTAGAGAGCTCGGAAGTTCCTGCTGGGAAGAAGAGACGTGGTTTGGTTGGTTTGTAAGCAGGTGACAGGGTGGGAAGTTGATGTGTAACACAGCGTTTTTCTCCTTAGTTACAGTGGTGGTTGTGCCATGGGAGAGCTAGGCTGGGATCTCTGACTGTAAGCGCACGGAAGCAAAGCGAGTGCCCGAGGTTAAGAAACCTGTGAAAGCCCTGGGAAGGTGTTTTACTCCCTTCAGGTTTCAGCTCATCATCTAGTCAGCCTCTGAGCTTTGGCAGTGCCCATTTACCTGACTTCTGCTGTCTAGAGAAACAGAATAACTTCTTATTTTTCCAGTGGAAGAAGTGTGTTTCCCAAAGCGCTCGCCGTGCTGGGAGCTCGTGGAAGGCCCTGGCCCCATCTCCCGGGCTCGGGGCTTCTGTCACCGTGCACTCGTGGCCCGAAAAACTGACTCCTTCTTCTGTTAAAATCCTGTCATAAAAGCTGAAATCCTCTCTGCCTATCCTATATACTGTGTTTTGACCTTGTGTCTTAAGACTTAAAACATAGACTTTTCTGAAGTAAAAATTCAGGCAGTTTTAGAAGGAGTGCAGATGTGTGTCGTAATGGTAACAGGGTTATGCTGGGGCTTTAGGCTTAATTAGTTTGGGCTTAGTTTTAAAGAAGTTACGCTAGAGGCCTCTCAGATCATCTGATCTGACCTGTAGATGAGTCATAAGTGAGTAACTTGCATCTAGTTATTCTTAAATCAAGCCTAAAACTCTTGACTAACGCCTGAAGAGACACGGCTGAAACAATCTCCTAGAAAAGGAAAACATCAAAATATGATGAGTCCAGATTCCTCGGGTAGTTTCAGTGACTAATCATGACTTTTTCAAAAAATTCTTCTGCTTTTACTTTTTGTGTTTTTCTTAGGTGTGTGAGATTGGAGGGAGCCCTCAGTGCCCACCCACAGCCCATAGGTACTCTTTACCTATTGATAAAGAGTACCCATAGATACCCTTTACCTATTGAATTGCATCTCGAATTCAGCTTTATAGGAAGCTGTTCTGAAATAATTTTTTTTGTTCTCTAGTTCTAAGTGAGGTGCAGAAAAAAAATGTTGTTGTTTCTAATCACTGACCCTTCAAGTCAAAACTTAGCTGGCCTTCCTAAAGTCTTCTGCAAGCTTGGCTGCAAGTCATGATTTCCAGGAGAATCAAAGCGACTTTCCCTTGTGATTTTGGCATTATTATTCCTTTGTGGCTTCGGTAACAATAATCCACTTTCTAACTGAAAAGAAAATCAATCTGTACAGGAGTTTGTGTAGGGTAATGACCTAAAACAAACATGTCAGTGCTCTTATGGAAACTAGCATGTGTGAGATGTGTCAAATACACAAGGAAGTACGTGCTGAGATGAGAATGCAGGAAAACAGAGCTAGAAAGAGGTAGGAAGAGCCCCCCTGGAGGAGGAAGCAAAATGATGCAGAGAGACCTGCTGTTTTGAGCAGCCTTGCCTGGGCAGGTAAGGCTTGGGGAGTTTGAGAACAAATAAATTCAGAGGATTTTAACCTTGATAGGGAAAACAACTTTTGTGGAAGTATGTGTATGTGCTCTTACAGGCTGGAATCCTTAAACCTGGTGCATGTTTTTTAGGAGGCTTTTCTTGCAAGCTTTCACAACCAGAAACAGGTCCATCTCTAAAGCATAGGAAGAGTTTTTGTAGATTTTGACCATTTAAAACACCCTGGCCTAGACTTAACTTGTTACACTCAGCTGCAGTAAAACTGCTTAGGGTAATCGTGTCTATTCATGGAAACTCAATTTCTCCACAGAGGGCTACAAGTTTATTTTATAATGCTTAATTTTCTCTAATTGTGTATAATAAGCTATGTTCCTGTGCTTAGCAATGGCTGTGGAGTATGAGTGAAAGAAACTAATAAAAATGAGTAATTCCTGACTCTGTTGTATGCAGACTTCTAAAGCTGCCTTATCTATTTTAATCCAAAAGCAACTGACACCCCGAAGTCTAATCCCAAAGCTGTGTTGATACTAATGATTTGCATGCCAAAAAGAGCCACTTGTGTAAAAAGAGTGGCCCTCAAGACCGATTTTGTTTTACAAAAGCTGCTGCATATGTAAACTCGCTCTTATTAAAAAAGAGAAAATCTGTGTATACTGTTCATTAAACATAGTTTTTTTAACATTATGCTATACTTTCCTTTTTTTTCCAGATTTGAACATGGAATTCAACCCATCAGATCATCCTCGAGCCAGTACGATATTTCTCAGTAAATCTCAAACAGATGGTAGGTTACTGAATTTATTACAATATTCCTCTTGCAGTTGTTTCTAAATCCTTAGTTAGAATGCATGTGGTAGTCTCTTGAGATCTTTTAATATTTAATTAAAAAAAAATGCTGTTAACAGAGTAATTCCCCCACTGCATGACATCAGTGGCGGAAGTCAAAGACTTCTGTAGGTGTCCCTCTGGAGTTGAAAGCAGTCACAGCTTTGGTTGTTTAAAGTATTGGATGTAGCAGTAGAAAGTACAGAGTTGAGTCCTCTCATGGGCTGAATTTGTAAGACCAAAAAGTCCTTGTAGCAGAACTGAAAATATGTATAAGTTTAGTATAATTAAAATTTTAAAATACTTTCCCTAAGTGTAAAATTTTCTGTGCAATTATTTTTTAAAAACTCAGTAGAGAAGGCCAGGCTTCTGGGAAAAAAAGACTGGGGAGCAGGATTTTGACATCACCTCAGCAAGACAGACAGTCCAGTGTTTTCTCCAATACAGCTTGTGCTGTAAATGAACTCAGTAGGAGGCTGTAATAACCACACAACATCCTCCCACCAAGGCTTTCTCTCTTTTTCTCTAATTATAGATTTGATGTAATCATTTATTTATCTGGGGTATTTTTTTTATTCTTAGACAAAAGTGATCCGCTGGGAACTGCATCTTTGAAGCAACCCCCTTGGTACAGTTAGTAGAATAGAAGCGGTTTACTTGGGCTCTTTCATTCACTGTTGCACATGTATGACATTCTTTTAGAGGCAGATGAGAATAATCATTGCAAAACACATTATTTCCTACCCAGCCCTTCCGAGCAGTTTCTGTATTTTAATTCTGGTGGTGTGATACGAATTTTTTGTCCTTCTTTCAGCTGCCTGTGAATGCTGGGTTTTATTGACACAGTAAATTCCAGTGTCAAGCACATTAATTCCCACCTCCAAAAAGTAGTTTTCTCTTACTGTTTGTTTTTGCTAATTTTTCAACATAGTTAATATAGCTAGTAAAGAGAAGATATAATTAGGCCCTCATCGAAGAGCTGGTTGTGTGAGTAGCTCTTTTGCTCTTCAGACTGTCCCTCTGAGATCAGTGCCTTATTATGTGGTTCTGAATCTTGATCTGATTTGGTAGTCTGTGAAATGGCCATGATAATATTTCCATTGTACAGTGTATTATGAGGATTAATTTGAGTCTATTTTATTGTGTATTGAAACTGTGTAATATTGCATGGATACTGCATTCTTCCAGTTTCAGTTTATTGAAAAAATGACAAATCCCCAAGACTAACAAATAAAATTTGACCAGACCTGATAACTATATTTAGTTTCATTAGTAGTGATTAATTCATTGTAATATGAAATTAATTGTAAGCTTTTTAAATTTAAAATAATAAAAAAGTCAGTTTATATCCAGGCTAGATGGTCTAGCGAAGTTTCTCTAGTTTAATATGAAGAGTTGATATGAAGAGTTGTGATAAGAATAATGAATTTAGTGAAACACTGTAGATACTGTAGATACCTTATCAACTGAGATGGAACATCTGTTCAGCCATCCTTGATGACAGTGGAGAAAAATCCCAAAGCTAACTTGCCTGTACAAGAAAATGAATATCCTGCAAACATTTACATTTACATTTATATTTGCGTTGTGAGGAACCATCGTGGTGGAACAACTCACAGTAATAAAGATTTTGCCCAGCTCTACTTTTGGCCCCTTGTGGAAACTGAGCCATGAAGATTTATCACACACTCGTCAGGAATGTCACATAACTCCAAAATGCAATAAAATGCTTGTTCAGGGAGGAGTATAAAGTTCCTTCGGGCACCTTCAGGTTTATTCTGATCGCCTGTTGTAGAGCCCTGGTTGTCTCCACGGCATCAGAAGTCAGAAGGATAGAGCTTAACTGGCAATATTTAAAACACCTAATTCAGGCATGTTGGAAGACCAGCCTTCCTATAAAAGAAAACGTTTCTATAGGCCAGAGGTGCAGACATCTGCAGGGTATGTATGTGCGTATGGGGGACACCAGGACTCGGGGTGTCATGTGGGATACGTCAGTGGGTGTTCAGCGTTCACTGACTCCTTTCTACGGAGCAAAGGACCGAGTCCACAGCTACACAGCGGAGTGACTCGGCAGCCTCGCGTTCAGGCAGCAGCTCCTGGGGGTTTCCAGGAGCCCGGCACTATTCCAACCTCACTGATAATCCCGGGATACTCCCTTGGCACAAGAGCTGCTTTCCAGCTGCCTCTTAGCAGCATGTGAGGGAGCAGGGATGAGGTGCCCCCCTCGGCTGTGCTGAAACAGGGCCTGAGGGGTCTGGATCCTGCCCCGTTCTGCGGAGCTGGGGTGCCACGCCAGCCTGTCATCATGCAGTCTGAGTTCGTCCTTAATGGCATGAGAGCTCAAAGAATTTGAGGAAAATTTTAAGAGCCAATAAATATTAATTGGATTCCTACCTAAAATAGTTTTAATAAATGTTCCCGTCTCTTTGTGAGAATTTTCAAGGTCGTAAGTAATTCTTCCTGTTTAGAGAGCTAATAAAGAATATTACCATTTATGTCTGTAACTTATTATGTCTGATTCCATTTCTCCTTTCATTAAAGTTTTAGTTTATATAGTTTAAAATATAAGTTATATATAACATATATATATATATAAACTATAGTTTAGTTTATATAGTTTAAAATATAATCTTTTTTTTTTTTCATTTAATTGCTTAAACTGTGGCACTAAGTCTGTTCAGCTTCATTTCACCAAAACACCATGTTTGGAAGCCAAAAGCCTGGGCTTGCAGTTGGGAGCTGGTGCTAGAAAGTGATGGCTAATTATAAAGCTAATGTGCAGTGACCTGCCGAGGGCCACAGCATAGCGGGAGCAGCACAAAGTGTCCTGAAGCCCAGAGAAGTGGCGAGGAATTCCCTCCTGACACAAGGGGACCTCGTGGGTTTCTCCTCTGCTTGATTCCTCACCAACAAATATTTCTTGAAGAGAAACAAAACAAAATGAACCCCCCCACACACAAAATGCTGTGCTATGGCAGGCAGGTTCAGAAGCAGAAGAGCCCTGCTGCCCTCTGGGAGTCCCTCACTGGATAACCAAGGTTAATTACATTGCTACTATATAGGAAAATCAGGGGAAAGCAGGATAACATGTTGCTTGGAAGGACACAGCACTGTTTGAGCTGCTGCAGAGAGGGGCACGTGTGAATATATCCTGCTGGAGAGAGGAAGCACTAAGTGGGAATGAGCTGCGAGTGGTATTCTTGCTTTTGTAGATAATTTTACTGTCATAGGGAATTGAATAAAGTAATATTTAGAAGGAGAATGCGGAAGAGAGAAAAAAAACGAGGTAGGGAAGAGAACCTGGTTAATACCAGAATTCAGAATGCATGTGAAGGCTGTTTCTGGGGCTTTGACAATAATAAATTTGTGTGCAGGATGATTGCCTATGACTTAAATACTTAAGGGTGTGCACAGTTTAGCAGTTAATTGCCATTAATTTCCACTATGTGCTTTACTAAGTTTACCTGCAGCCTGTGAGGATGGCTTCAGGCCTCCACATGGCAGTTTGCAGTGCTAGAAAAACACAGCAGCTTCTCAAGGACTCCCCTTCAGGTTACCCGTGGGCCTTGCTTGTGGAAAATGCAGTGTGGGGAACTGCAGTGCAGGGTTTCAGGAGGATTTCAGATGGTTTAAATTTACTAGATCAGAATTGTCCTGCTCTTCCTGTTTAATGCTTGTCTTATACGATGTCCGTAAATGTGGATCTGAGCATGTACTAAGTGACATGGCTAACATTTGTCATGTGTGATTCTCCTTTCTGCTCCCTGGGAGGAAAATTATGTAAGGATTTTTAAAAGTTTTTTTACTTATTTTCATTTACTGTCTGCATTAAACACAATTATTTCACAATATTTGCACATACAACCTTGTTTATGTTGAAATTGCTTGCTTATAAAAGTCACAAATAATAGCTTCTCATCCAGCAGGGAATGGACAGGCTCTCCCACCATTACCAGCACTCTTATTTTGCGAAGCGCTTGGGGCTGCACAGCTTTCATAGTACTCCAAATTGCATTTAATCACCTACAGCATGAAGCCATTATTATTTTAATCCCGCAGTTTGATTTATGTATTAGTTGCCTCCAGACTTGTATGGTAATTTCCCTGGAACAGAGCTCCACAGGCTCTCTATGGGGTGAGTTAATTGGGAAAATGTTTTTAAAAAATCAAATAGAGAATATTTAATCAGCTCCAATAAGCATTTGCCTGACAATTAAGACGCTGAACATCTCCCTTGCTCCTCTTGTTTAATTTCTGAACATGATGGCTAAGAGTTCTGGATCCAACATGCAGTCCGTACCTGTGCTCACTAGTTCTTAACATGCAATGTTATTTTCATGCTGATACCCCAAACGCAGCTGCAGGATCGCAGCGGATCCCTGCAGCGGAGGGCAGCAGCCCAGCGC
>JAVCKT010022155.1:0-19609 GCA_032273925.1 Rhynchotus rufescens
GTCCAAGCAGGTTTTAAAGATCTCCAGAGAAGGAGACTCCACAACCTCTCTGGGCAGCCTGTTCCAGGGCTCTGTCACCCTCCCTGTCAAGAAATGTTTCCTTAAGTTCCTGTGGAACTTTTGGTGCCTCAGCTTCTGTCCGTTTCCTCTAGTCCTAAAAGACTCTTCATAAATTAGGCTTCATGCAGCTCTGTTAGTTAATTCTAGATCATGTTACAGTGATCAGACTAAGATATTTGTAAGTCAAGAATTTAGAAGTACAAGTGAAAAGTTGACCCTGGAATTATTTTTTGAGAGGCTAGCTGCACTTCCAGTTGTATAGTTAAGTGAGAAGAAGGATGTCCAGGAGAAACTACATGTAGGATGGAGTCCATACTTAGAATGGTCCAGTTCAGAATTGCTTATGGATTCTATGAATTGCTAAGAACTGGATGCTCGCAAGGATTTGGTTGCCTCCCTCCAGTTTAGTTTCTCTGGAGTACTGCTGAGAATCAGAGTCAATGGGTTTATTCCAAAACCTACTGAAGTCAAGGCAGAACTTTTCACTGCCTTGAAAGACACTGTGCGATCTGATCAAATATTCAGTGAAAACCAGGAAAGATTCTCCTTATCAGCAGAACCAGCCCCACCTCTGACTAATGTTTCTGACCCCATTTATAGCTTTATGAGACATTTCTCCAGAATAAGTATTTCTAAAGTTACTTCGCAAAGGACTTCAGTTATGCTAAACAGATAAACTAGGGCTTCAAGAATAATGTGTAATTCTATATATAAAATAAATACAAGTATATAAAAATTACACTATAAATATATAAGTGTTTATACACATACATACACATACAAATACATGCTTATATGCATATGTATGTGTGATAATATGTATGTATATAAAGATGAAGAAGCATAGATTTTACCTAGGAGAGAGTAAATAGTTGAACAATCCCACACTTTTGCTAAGAAAGGTGCTAGATAAAAGCTAGATGCTGAGTGTTAGATGCATGAACTAGAGTGGCAGTACAGCAGCATTTAATATGAACAGAAGGACAAAATATGACTTTTTATATATATTTGTTATATATAGCAAAGTTGTTATGTATATGTACATTAGAGTTAATGATCTAATGATATCCTGATTTGTTACATAAAATTATCATTTAAGAGGAAAAACTCGTCTGCAAATACTGTTTTTCACTGAGAGTATAAACTAAGGGGCCAAAATATGGACTCCAACAATGCCAAGTCAAAATAATTCCAAAAAAGCTTTTTAAGAAGGGCATAGGAAGGACCTCTATTTTCCTTATTCTTCTATCATATCTCATTAATGGAGCTGTTTCATGAGTTCCTCATGCTCTTTGAAAACAGTGCAGCAGTACAAAAAATCACTCTGGGAGCTGTGCAAGTAGATGCTCAGCTGAATTCTCCTACCACCTAAATGCTCATTTTAAAGCATGGAGCAAGAACAGCAGCAGTGTCAGTGCAGATGAGATAAGGACGTGCTGCTGCTAGCTAGCTCTGTGTTCATATGTAAATACACATTTCCATGTAAGCTTGCGATGAACATGAAGCACAACATGAAATATAACCATATAATTTGTAGAGAGCCAACACCGGCACTGCTAGTGCTGCTGTAATCCTCGCTGCAATACCCGTAGCTCAAAGATGAGGAGGGGAAAATATACTACTTCCATTTGGATTATATCAAATACTTTGTGGTCTACAAAACCCTTTTTTGTCTTTGCAAATCCTATTACTATGGTTAATACTCTCTTTTCTCCCTGTGGCTAGCAGATACTGGTGATTAGCAACATACCTGTGCTTGTAGTCCTTTAATACCCTGTTAGTATAAAAGGTAGCAGCATCATTCATCTCCTTGACATAAGGGCCTGGTTTGGGAGACTAGGACCATCACCCCATGGCAGCAGGAAACAAGAGAAAGAGAAAGGAGGGAAAACATTAGTAAGACACCTTCCCTGATATATTATAAAACACCCTCTAACATGCAGTAGACTGAAGGACTGTGACCACCGAGACCACCGAGTTCAGCAATACGTGGCACTGTTGATGGTCACCTCCCCAGAAGCACCCGCACAGCCCTCCCAGGCACCCTGTGGGTGACTCACCACTGCGATCCAGCCAAGCGCAGGGATGCTCTCACTGACAGCCGAGAGGTGGTTGAACATCTTGCTTCCTCTGTTCCTTTCTCTGAAGTTCTGGATTTCCTGAATCTTCTCTGATATTGGTTTGAGAAGCATCGCTACCTCATTCTGCAAGAAAAAAAAAATCACAAGAGAAAGATGAGTATGTTCTTGTATTGAAGTACCAGTTATATTACTCTAGCTGCAGCAGCAAAATGCAGAAAATAGGAAGTACTAAAAATATGGTGCAGCATTAATTATTCTCAGTACTGGTAGCGATTTTATGTGCTATGTAGGCTAGGCCCTATAGTGACTCTGTATCACAGTCTGCAGACTGTTACTTTCTGTGTGTATGAGATATCCCTGGAACTTCATGGAGAGTCTTTACACTAGCCTGAATTCTTCATTTTATTGCTCAGGTTGTTCTTTCTGTAAAAAATACAAACTGCTGCTTAGGTCAGTGGCCTCTTATCAACTGGTAACAAGACTGAGAAAGTAATACATTGAAGGCAACATCAGTTTTAGCTTTCCCTGTTGGTAGGTTTTAATGTTTAATTTCCTTTGGCTGCAAGCAGAGTGGGAGCATTTAATGCGAAACATATTGCCTGCAAGCCATGATTTGGGGAAATTCCCCTGTGTTAATCAGAAACGAATGGTGTCCACGGGAATAACTGCTAAGCAGGAGGAATACTGTATGGAAGGAAAAGCAGAATGAATGTAGAAGCTGCCCAAACTCTTTCCCTGTGCAAAGTGAATGCTAATCATGCTGGCCCCATGTCTGAGGAAAACTAAACTAGAACACTAACTTGCTGGGAAAAAATCTTCCACTCAGGAACAGTGCATGTTGCTGGTGAGGGAGAAGCAGTCACTAGTTAAAAGCAAAAGAACTATAAAATGCTTCCATATATAAAGTCCAATTCTTCATGTTGAAAGTGTGCTCACAGAACCCATCCCGTGTCTCACTAGCACGAGGGCACCATTCTGATTTACCCTGGCCCCTTTCTCAAAAAGCATTCAGGGCATTCAGGTATTTACCTGCCAGCTCTGCAAAACTAAGTATTTTTTTTCTTCATCTTTTCTCAAGAGTATTTTTTAAAATAAAATTAACTGCTTAAGTACAGAGAATTGGTCCTTATATTCTTGAGGACTAGTGCTGTCATGACACACACAAAATGAGGTACATATGTATGCTATCTGTTGTCTATCCTCTGTAAGATACTTTTTTCCATGCTTCCATGAGATCGACACTTTATAGAATTCCCTATCATTTTAAAATAAATGTGTTAACTTTACTGTGGATCAACAGAGGTCGAAAGACACCTCCCAGAAACAGGACAAAAAGACACTGAATTTTAAATGGTGTTCTGAGCCAACTATGGAGCCTTAACAATTCAGCGGTAATGGCATTTTGAGGAAGGCTCGTGTATCTGAAATACACAGGAGTACTGGTCTTTTCCTACAAAGAAGTGGCTTGGCAGAAAATGAACGTTTACAGTATTAGTGGGTGATGGAAAGTTCCTTTGTTTCTGGTTTAATGACTAGCATAAATCATTGAGCCTGCAGAAACCATAAAACATCCGTGATTTGTGGTTCCTAAAAACCAATTTTTAAAATGATTTTTATCATATTGTGATACAGTCTGCAGGAATTTGTTGCTTGTTTACAACATGCTGCAGCTGGATGGTTCTTTCTTATTTTACAGGGAAATCTTTCAAGTATGACAGTAGCTAAAAAGGCTGAAATTTAAAAAGTGCTTCTTCTGCTTTGAAATTATGCCAGTTTCCCTCCTGTAAAGTTTAAGGGATATTTACAGTCTTTAGCTTACTGTGAATCTTCATGGCCCTGTTCCAGACAAAGCAAGTATCAGGGCTAAAAATAG
Source organism: Rhynchotus rufescens (assembly GCA_032273925.1). Classification (NCBI taxonomy): domain Eukaryota; kingdom Metazoa; phylum Chordata; class Aves; order Tinamiformes; family Tinamidae; genus Rhynchotus; species Rhynchotus rufescens. The sequence goes on from JAVCKT010022155.1 coordinate 4,015, forward strand.
AGCTCCCCAGATGCCTGGTATGCGGAGACAGCACTGGGAGGCAGCACGTTTCTGTGAATAGGGCACAGAGTCCACAACCCGAGGTTCTGCTTACAGCTCTTCCATGAGTTGTCATCAAGGCACCAAGAAAGCTGCTTCACCTTTCTGGCTACAATTTCTTATATATGAACTCAGGCAAATACATTTTTTTTCTTTGTAGAACACTTTGATACCTAGAGATAAAAAGTCATAAATAGGGAGCAAATAATTTTTCTGACTGGTGACTAAAGGCTTGTTGTTCCTCTGACTCCACTTGAAATGGAGAAAAAACTACCAACAACTTTATAAGAGTTTTCTCTTACAAATACAGATAGAATTTCTCTGAGCATGTGCCTTTTTTACCTGTCCAGGGACTCAACTGTTTGAAAAACTGTAGCAGATTTAAATAATTTTACAGAAAAAGTCCACTGCAGGAATTCTAAAGGTAAAATATATATTGCTTAGCTATGTAGCTCTCCTAGCTTTTGGTAGCAACACCAGAAACAGCTACAAAGGGCTTGAGGAGGCAGACAACTCTATTCCATCTGCTTTGCACTGTAAGAACAGGATAAGCTGCCTTCTCTTCACTATCGACTCACCCTATTCTGGTTGTCTGGGTGGCTGAACAAAATGTGTTTGTGAAAGCCTCCTGTGAGCCAAGCTGCTGCGTAAGGGTCAGACACAGAGGAATATAGGGCCGCAAGGAATTGCTTGATTGAGGCCTGTCCCCTGCAGTCACTTTAATTTTTAGTTAGTGATTAAACTGCGGCTGAATTACGGCGTATATGGCATATGGGTATGGAAAGGCTCATTAGTTCTGGCAGTAATCACTCTTGTTTGGCTCTACAGTATAGGAAGCACATGTGCTAAGGGTTCTAGAAGAATAATCTCTTTATTGCAATGAATATTAAAACAGCTGTCTCAATAAAATGATTGTCTATACTGTATCTCTAAGAAAAAAATGAATTCAAGAAGATGAATCAGAGCTGTTGGAAAAATCTTCAGCATGCCTATGGCATGTGCTAGATGAAATTTCTTGTCATCTAAGACATGGTACAGTTGTTTAACAGAAATTTAAGAGTCTTTCTATAAACACTGTTCCTATTATAATATCACTTTTGCTGAAATGTTTAAAAATGCAACTGTGGTACAAACAAAAAATACTGAAAGTAGTTCTAAGTATGCCTTGTTCTTTTTTTTAATAACTGCAAAAACAGATGATCTTTTTAGATATTAATATTAATACCTAAAGAACCAGCCATCTTTGATCTGTGCCTTATAATTCTTACAAGCCAAGTGTAGTAAGTCTACTGAGCTGGTTAGCCAAAACACTCCAAAGGAAGTTACAATATGCAGCCAGATTTGCCTTGGGCTTTGGCTACAGAGATTAAACAGTCTATGTCCAGTCTTAAAGAACAGCCCAGCATACTCGTATTCACTGAAAAGGATGCTTCTCCTTCCAATTTTTCATAATACTCACCTGAGAAGCCCCTCAGATGATGAGTTCAGCTGGAGTGGGACATGGGGGGCAGCTCAGGGGAATTGCCAAATTTCTATGATTTGCATCCTAAGTCATGTTAGACTCGGGGGCTTTCTTTGAGAAAACGGGTACTTGTCTCCCGTCTCACTGTCTTGTGGAAATGTTCAAGCATGGATCACAAAGGCTCCAAACAGAGCACATTAACAAAAAATACATTTTTTTAAAGATCTTTATTTTAGAGCTAATATTATGTGGTTTTCAGGACTGAAGAATTTTTGTGCTGAAAGATAGCAACACAGTTCAGGTCTCATTATTAAGGTCTTTAAACCAACCTGAAGTTTTATGAAAAAAAACGCAGTGAGGGAACAAACGCACTTCTCAGTTATGCTAAATGAGGCAGCACAAGCTTTGGCATATAAGCACTAAGAGGAAGCTGAGAACATTTGGGATCCACAACCCTTCAATTTCACTCAGCTGCAGCCAGAACAGCACGACTGCAGTCTTAATTCCATGCTGTCCCCAGGCTACAGTGCTGTTCTTTTTCTTGGGTGAGTTCAAAATCATCATTGTACCTCTGCTATGCAGAGGCAAACTGAGAGTGGAGTTGATTTGTGTGCTAGCAAGTAGTGCACCTCATAGGAGCGGCAAAACAGCTGGTGCCAAGGAGTTCACGTTGCTGCTGTACACACTGGCAGGGGCTGGTTTTAGCCTGGCTGTGAATTGGGCGTTAGGTAGAGCCTGGGAATGGGTACTGTAAAGGGAGGAAAGCCGCCATGGACAGCATCCACTCCTAACAATTTACACAGTGAGCATCTGCTGCCAGCTGCACCTCGATTCCTTCTGCTGTAAATGGAGAAAGACATCCCTAAGGATTTTTTTTTCCCAGCTATTAATAGATATTGGAGTGGAATGCTGCACTCAGCCATCTACTCTGAGGAGAGTCCAGAAAGATATGCCTACCTGGGCAGTTAAAGCTGATAAGAGGAGTCTCATCCTGGGATTATAAGAATGCCAGTAAATATGGAATGGAAAATATATTTTTTTGTAATCACTACAGAATTTCTTCTATGGATAAGTAAGATTTTAAAATTAAAATCGATGCATTAACAGTACTTTCCCAAACTACCACATATTTTTGTTTTGTAAAAGGCAATCTATAAAGTAATCTTTCTAAAATTGGACTTGGTCCCTTTTTTGTATTTATATATGGTGTATGAAAACTCTGTCTTCTTTTGTCGCTGCTTTTGCTGTTTAGGGAATTTTAAGATTATTTGTGTTGAGATAGAGTAACTAGTCTAGGGTAGCAACAGTTTGAATGGAATCAGTGTTCAGATTAGGCATAGGAATAAACTTTTTATATAAAATATATGGAAAATATCATTTTTCAGAGGTGAATCCAAGCTATTAGTAACCTTGAGCCTCCAAACCATGCTGCCTGTGGTAAAAATCTGGATTCTTCAAATGGTTACAATTTGCTTTATTTCTCCTATAGTTAAACATGACCAGTTTTCACTGGTAGCTGTCAACCTGTTATTTCGCACTGTCCATCTCTATCTGTCTTTGCAGGCCGTGTTTCACATTTGTTATTTCTTATGGAGGGGGATGGAATTTGCAACCTCTATCAGCCTATTCCACCTATGGGTCTACAGGATCATCCTGTAACCTTGCACAGCAGGAAGTAACCTGTTTTGGATGGAAAATACAGATACTTAGAATTGCAGTATAAGGTATTATAGGTTACAGTTTCTCCACAAATGGTTACTGATGGTCACTGGAGAAATCTTGTCTTCTAAGGCCTTTAAGACCATTATAGTCATTTTTCCCTCTACTTTTCTGGTATGTTCAGGATTCAAAGACCTCCCGTAAAAATACTGAGAAGAGGCATTAATTTCTATTGTTTTTTTTTCTTTTTTAACTTTAAATCTTCAACATCATAGTGTGACCAATGTTTGCTTTGTCTCTCAGTAGCACAGGTTTTGCTGTTTTGACTCACTGCTACATAGCAGGACTGTGGCACAAGGAGACAAAACTGCAGAAATGTCTGCTTAGCTTCTTTTGCTAGATACACAGGAGCTTAGATACATCTGCATGCTTTCAAAGTGACTTAATAGGTATTTAACATTTATTTCTCTTGTATAGCACATAAAATCTTGAACCAATAGCCAATATTAGCTGTTACAACTTTGTTCTTTCCAAAGGAAAGAAAAAGAAAGAACCACCCCCCCACATGACAAATTATTAGTTTAGTCATTTGTGGATTTATTTTGAAATACTAACTGTTAAGAGGGCAAATGGAGAAGAACACGTAAGATAAATATTTTTTAACCAGTGCAGAAATCCCAGGCCAGATGCAAACTGCATGCATCAGCTGATAGCAATGCAGAATCACAGCTAGCATTTTTGGCCAGGACTCGTTGACTCTTGCTTTTAAATGGGCTTGAATGCTCCCTGTATTGCCTTTCTTCCTGCTACAGCTCTCTCTAAAGTGCTGAGCAAAAGGGCTCCTATTTTCGGCCCACAGGCAACATCCTACACCTAATCAATGAGAGGAATCACCCAAAGGAGCAGTTTTCTAGCCTTTAATTTACTCCTCAGGTTTTGTTGCTGTGATAGCAGTTCAGTTCCGTGAGCCCCCAGGACAGTGCCTGGGGCAAAGCTCTGCCAACAAACACTGTCCTAGGGAGCCATCTTGGGCAGTGCACATTTCTGCCAGGATGTGGTTTTGCCAAGGCTGTTAGGTATCCTCTGGCCAACTGACCCTTAGGAAATAAATTAGAATAGCCTGTGAACCACGAGTCTGGATTTTTAGTCGGCTATAACCCCAATGCTTTCCCTGCTAGAGAGTTATGGACAGTACAGAAATTCTGGGGAGCAACTGAGTGCTAAAGAGAAAGGAGTGAGCTGTTTCTGATTACAGTTTAGCAAGAATAAAGAATATGATACTAAACAGGAAAGCAGCATCCCATCGACATAGTTCAGTGGGATCTTGTGTGGCACAAAGAATTGGAAAGTGAACACTGTTACAGGGAATGAAAATGACTATTATGATATTAGGACATTAGTTTAGGGCACACCAGGATTCCAAGATCCCCGATATTGCTTAGTAGGTAAGTTGGATAAGGAGCTAGAAAACACAGCATATCACCTTGGCTGGTGTTTTCCTCAGGGGGCAATACTGTTTGTCATCTGAGTATGGATGTGCTGGAGTAAAATGGTGCAAAGAGCCTTTGCTTAGCAGAGCTTGGCTCTCGTGCAGAGCATCAAGTGCAGGGGAGGCTGTAGCTGGTGGTGCTGATGTGAGCCAGCACAGGGCTGTGTGGTAACATGCACCTCTGGCTCCCTTCTGCACTTCCAGGGAGGTATCGCACTGCTGCCCTAGGTGCTGGGGTGTCCGTGGGCTTCGCTAAGGCCGAGTGCTCTGCCCTGGGCCAGAACTGAACCTCAAACACAGCAAACTCTTCATTGCAGAGACTGTTAACTTGAGAACTTTAGCAAATGCAAGTGAGGAAGGACAGCAGTACAAGGATATGTGGAGAAGTATCAGAAGTGCCTGATCCCAGAACAGAATAAGCTTCAGGCTGGTTAAATGCCATCCAGCGCCTTTGAGACAAAACTGTGAAATAACAGGCGGCTACCTGGACAGTGGCAGTGTACTTTCAATGAAGCAGTGCTCATTGGATTTAAGTGGACCTGAAGTGGAAGTGAAGTGGACCTGAAACTAAGCAGAAGTTGGAAACAATACCCCCCAAATGAGCCTGTGAACACAGCAAGGTGGCAGACTAGCAACTGGAGCCTGTGAACAGGCTGGTCGCTGTGGCTGTGACTACCTGTGGCATACCAGTGTGGGCTTGCTGATAACAGGGACGTGTCAACAGTGTAGCAAGGCTGCAGTAAGCGGGAGTGGGGAGGGGGGTCACCTTGGGGCTCTGGACTCTCAAGCCCTGTCCATGTTAGCACCATAAAAGGACAGGACTAAATTCTTGCCTAAGCTATTCCTAGATACAAAGGTGCAGGTTTGCAGCAGTCAAGCAACCAAGTAGAACAGCAGCAAAACTTAGCTTAAATGCTTTTGCTTAATGAAGTACTAGATGTAAAAGTTGGGCAAACAGTAGAAGCAAGAAGTAGTAGTATAATTAGGAAACAAATCCTACTAAGAGGTAGAAAAAGTCCTAGGAGTCCTGTTAATGGAGTCATTTAAAAATAGTAGAGAGGAAGAAAAGAACAGTCCTACATTGACAAAGAGTAGGGAACTGTAAATCTCCATTTTTAATTTCTACATACAAATTCTGAGAAAGACTCCTCTATTCAAAAAATTGTCACAACTATCCTATGGCTACAATAGAATTTCTGTTTGGGTATAGAGAAATGAAAAACCTCAGGATATGTTCTTATAATGTAGCTGCAAATACAGTTTCCTGGGTTCCAGTATTTTTAATTTTTCTAGGAAAAAAAGGAAAAGGACCCACCCCCTTACAGCTCTATCTCTTTCAACTCTCTTTCCAATTGTATATAGGATGTGGGTATTTAAGGTAGGTATTTAAATGACATCTTTGCCTGCACAGTGTTAATAATTAAATCCATAAGCTCTAGCAGTAGCATGAAGTCAGCAGGTTTTTCCTTTTTTTTTCTTTCCTCTCCATAATACATTATCATTTATAATCTGAACTTCATCTGTCTTAAATCTGTGTGTGATACTTCTTACCAACAGCTGCTCCCATTCATAGGTTTGCCTACTTGTAAGGACATTTGTCTTTTTATTTGTAGACTTACTTACCTCAAATATGCTGAAATACAATTGCCAGTGAACAGATAATGTCAACACGTGCACCATGACTCTATTAACAAAACCTCACCCTGCTTCATATAACAAGCCTGAGAAGTAAAACCAATGTGAGTAGCTCCTGTTAAACAGAGCAGCACCTTTCACCCTCTAGCCCTATCTGAGTTTGACACAGTTCTGAAGCTTATCCCACACATGTTTATAAGAAAATTTATCTCATTAACTAGCTCCCAGTATGTGACAATGCCTCATTCATCCGCTCAAAGCAACTCCTGAAAAGCATCTGAACTCTTAAAAGGGAAATGAGGCAGCTCCGGAAGAGAAGGTGCTATATAAATTACCATTCACAAAGGATTTAAAGCAGTTGATTGGAGCGCTGATTATGAGCACCATGTCAGTATCTAAGATCACTCATTTCAAAATAATTAAGCAGGTAAAGCTATTCATGAAGACTAATAATGTTTAAAATTATTACATCACAAAATAACAGGTTTTTATTCAGAACTGTATTTGGCTTAGACTATGTGGAATGGGAAATTTAGATCCAAAGTATTTCATAATGTTTTGTGAAGATTTATGTTAAAATACATCTTACAAATTTCTCAAGCAATGTAAATTCTCAAAATACTTTTTTTAAACAGCTTCTTACAGAACATATCACCACTGTCTCCCTCTGTCTACCCCTTTCCCCTTCTATTTACCCTTTATTATCTCCTACATAACAAACAATTTAGAACAGACAATTTTTAGTTTTAACGTTTAAAGTCTGGCGTCAGAAGAAAAATTTACTAAGTGGATGAACTCAAGAATGCCTTTTTGCAAAAGGAGTCTGTATCCAGCAGCCACTAGCCGGGACACACACAAACAGTAACATCAAACGATGGTTTTGTCATGTGATCTCTTCCACTGCACATACAAATATAGAACATGACCATAAAAAGTAACAGAACATGCTCTCTGCTAAGTAATTTATTGCAGTTGATGCTAGATCGGTATGCCAGCTGGAATTACCTTCTCCTCTCCTACTATTTTCTCATATACAGATAATAAAGGCTGTGCACAAAAGATTCCAAAATGAAAAAATATCAACACTGTTCACAGAAAGCAAAGCTGAGCAAAGGAACTTAACTGTTTGAAGGGTGTTTGCTGGTGATTCTGAGTAGGACTTAAAGAGTGAATAATTGGGCATTCAACACTTTCTTAGAAGGCAAAAATATTGCTTTCATACAATATATATTTCTCTTTTCTCTCTTTTGCTGACCAAAAAAACTCAAAAATAGCTCTGTAGATTGCTATAAATATAGGAGCTTTCTTTTCCTTTGAATTCCTTGTTCATTAGTTTTTAAGCTGCAAAAGCTGAGCTAGTTTATTTTTCCAGGGCATTTTCCCCTCCCCTTTTTTTTTTTTTTTTAAAGGCACCATGTTTCACATCCCAACATGCCAGGAACTCAGTAAATCCCCTCAGTCTCCACACCGCTGTCTCTGAATGTCTGCAAAGCTGATATGCCATAAGCTCAACTCACTGGCTCATTCACAGCTTTACATTATAAAGCAAACAGTCTAGACAGCTGAATGACAGAATTACTGTCTTTTCTCTTGCATTTATAGATATGCTGTCATCTTCATTTGCTTTTCTCTACTCGGTGCATTCTGATACACTAATGATTAGCTTTCCTGTTTGGATTCCACACTGACTCGGTGGCTCTAGGCTATAACTACAAGCACAGCCCAGACGACATCACATCGATACAGTTCTGGAGTGGAAGGACTTCTGCTTCCTTCCCTCTCCTGGGCTCTGTCATGCTAACCAACCTGTTCTCAAAATTCTTAGCCAGTATGGCTTTACTAGTAGGATTTTTCCCCCATTGACGTGGAGATATAAAAAGCCCCATGCTTGGAACTCTCTCTGCAGTGGAAAATGCTATTCAAGCTGCACAGCATATGCAGCTTTCAGCCAGTTACGGGGCTGTGTACAGCACAGCTGAAAGCACATCTATGAAAAAAAAACTGTGTGTAAAAAAAGAGAAAAAAAAGGTAACTTTTTTTTTTTATATCTATCCAGAATACTTACCTAACACTACATGAAAAAAAAAATCAAAAGCATTTCGAGCAGGCTTGTTCTCACTAAAGAAAGGAACCTTACTTAATCTTACTTAATATTCCTGACATTTTAAGTTGGGAATGATATATACACGCATATCATATGGCATTTCCTCCATGCTAAAAGATAGCTAAATGATAAATGTATACTTTGATGTCTTTAGCAAGATAACATGCAGTAAAGACATACAGATATTCATGGCCAACTGGGGTGAGTTTATGTTGAGATTTGTCCTATTTGTTGCTTTTCCTAATGCTTGTGTTGCTTCCCAGCTAGATGCCTTGAGAAGCTCGGTTTATTTCTCCCCTTTTTGTTTGCTTGTTTTGCTTATTTGTTTGTTTTAATGAAAATTTCTAATGCATACAGCACAAAAGTTACTCAAAGTATTCCTCCATTTTTCTCCTGGCTTTGAATAGATAAATAACAGGTGCCTAAATCTTTTTATTTTAGGCCAACCTTATGATTTTCCCAGACTTGATTCAGGTCAGAAAGCTGTAAGGGTAAAAGTTGAGAGAAATCACTTCAATTCTCACGTGAGAATTGAGTCATTTTCAATTGAAAAATTGAGAAATCGGTGGTGATATCACACCCTTCCAGCAGGCCAACAAGGGAGCTGTAGCTTTGAGTGTACCAACAACTCAAAACATTACATGATATTAGGGGCCACTGGAAACTGCTTATTGGGGAAGCTCTGAGCGTTAAGAGTTTGGGGGGGTCACTGTACGTTGCAATGTACATAACTGCTCAAGGCCTGAAGCAACGGGAGCTTTGCCTTGTTTTTTTAAGTCATAATCCACTCTCACTCCTCAGAGAAAGAAAACAACCAGTCCCTCCTTGGTTGATACTCGCTTGGAGTATCTGTGCCTTGTTTTTTTTTGAATGCTCTTGCCATTAAGAAGTACAGATTAGAAAAAGAACTTCTAATTTGTGTCTCTAAGATCAATGGTGACAGCAAAGCTTCAATAATTCATACTAGTAGTTGGGAAATCCTCTTGGAGAATATGAAATTTAATGAGCTCCTTGGCAGGGCGCTAGTAGAACATGTTAGAGTTGAAGGCCGTGCAGAGGCTGGGCAAGGAGGTCATCATTCTCTGCATGCTCCAGGAAGGAGGGTTCAAGGGCAGCCCCACAGAGAGGCAGGATGAGTGTTGGTCCCAAGAAAGATGCGGGGACACCAGCCAAGTCCTTGTGCTCTTTGAGGAGCTATGAGGAGAAGACTTAAGTAGTTGCCACTAAAATAGGGAAACAAACTAACTTGATAAAAAGAATATTTCTTCCTCATTTTAACAAAATGATGTGCCTCCCTTCCAAAATTAGTCTAACCTGGATGTTCCCAGATTGGAGAAACTTCAGTTTAAGGAATGAAAAACATCTTTTTTCTCAATAGCCTGTATCCTTACTTCAAAGTAGTACAGCACTCTTCTGGGATTAGCAAAAAACTGTTCTATTATGGGATAAGAGAACTGCTATCTCCAGGTTGCAAAGAGCCATTGATCTCATTTCTAGGCCTGAAGTGGAGGAGTTCCTTTGGTTTCTTCAGTGATCTTACAGGTTTTGATATAGAGAAGGTTCTTTTTATCTCTGAACCATGGCTCTACAGTTATTCCAGCACAGCACGCACATCAATAAAAGCAAAATTCTAAGTTCTCTGTATAAAAAAGCAACAAATAAAAGAAAATGCAGGGACTGATATTTAAACATACATGAAGACAGGCTTTTTAATACAGTTCTTTTGGTATTATCCATCTATTTTCTTACCTCTTGAGGCTCTTGACACTGAGATGCTAACACCAGAAAAGATCTCTGGGCTTGGAAAGCAGCACGGACCATCTCTGCCTGTAAAAAAGGGAAGAATATAAATGAAACCTTAGCCTGTAGCCCCCAACACCTCTTTCTGTCAGCTCAAAGTCAAAAGGTCAAATGTGACAGCTCAAATGCTTCTTGCTGCTTTTCATCTAAATCACATCAATGACTGGCAAAAACATATGACAGTACTATATATATATATACATTTTTTTTGCAAAGCTAAGCATCTTCTTCGGACAGGAAATAAAATGAGTTGATTTACATGTGTTCAAATCTCATTTAGATGATTACTCAGAAGAGGACTGAGGACTTGGTTTTAACTTTTCAGAGAATGTCTAGGCATTTTAATGGCTATGTTTATGTTTTGAGTGCATGATAACAGGGTGTTACTCCGGAGAGCTGTAACCTGCAAGCTTTTGGCTCAACTGTAGTTTAGGAAGTTTAGAAAGAGTTGAGCTTGGCATATTTTTGGAGGAACTGTGCAATAATAAACTCCTTCTATATGAAGACCTTAAGATCAATGGCCGTGACAGATGGCAGAAGATTTTGGGGCAATCTCCCCTTACAGAACTCTAGAATGTGAGTTAAATTTCCAAGATGTTTACATGATAGCAATGTGAACTGGAGCTAAATCTCTACATTCCCTAGTTCCTAGGGTTTTTTTCCCCTTCTTTTTTCTTTTAAACACTGTACATCTTCTCTTCCTTATAAATGAAGTACATTGATTATCTGCTTGTACCTGTATGTTACCTACATATCACCTATAATCAGTGTATCACCCATATTTCATTCAAGGACATGACTAGTGACTAGGAAAAGCATTATTGGTGTAGAAAAGAACTATTCATATGTAGTGCATATTGCTAAATAAAAACCAAACCAAATTAAACACTGTTAAGTAAAACTGATATGAATGGGTACATTTATAGTTGCTTTGTGAAAGGGTGGGGAAGCTAGTGCTGGTTTTCCTTCGGGTTTCTTCAATCTAAAAAGAAAACAAGGAAATTTTATATACAGGTCTACATGGATGCAACCTCAAATACATGAAAGTCAGGAAATTCAAAGTTACAGCAAAGTAAACCAGCCAGATTGTGTTTATTCATCTTAAAACAGAATAAAGCATAATCTGTTAGGATGAAAATTACTGCAAGGAAGCAGGGTAAAAGAGACCCAACTTGGACGGTAATTGAGGAGAAGGGGGTGTTATGGCCTGACAGGCTGAGATTTGGAAGAGGGTAATCATCTCTATAAATGGATGAAGAAATAAATAATAGGAAAATTATATGAGCAGACTTAAATTTTCCAGACATAGACATAAATACCATGAATAATGGCAAGGTTCAGATATTCTTGGACATTGCAGAACACTGACTTTTTGGTACAGAAATGTATAAATCAACAACATGTTCTGCTATTTTAGGGTTAGTTTTTGTGGAGGATCTTGCAAAAGATCTGACCAGAAAATAATATTCTAGAAGGAAGTGATCATGAACTGATTGAATTAGCCTTGAAATGCAAGATGGACAAAAATAGGTTTATAGCTAAGGCTTGGTATTTTAGAAGGGCAAGATTTTAGAAAACGGGGCGTGTAGTGAATGTGACTAGACTGTGGGACTTAAAGACTTGAATGCAAGAGAAGGATGGCTTTACATTAAGAATGGAAATGCCATATGCATGCTGTGTAGAATGGAGAAATTATATGAGCGCTGTTATGTCTTTGGATGATTAAATAACTAAAGGAAGATAGTGGGAGATGGGGAATGGAAGTAGAAAAGATTTATGATAAATATAACTTGAGGATAGTATCAGATAACATAAGCATACAATGACACACAGGGCAAATATGTCAAAAAAAAAAAAGAAAGCAATTCAAGTGATTTTATCCCTGTTAGTTAGTTATCCCTGTTAGTCAACAGTCTGCACATTTCGAGCAGTTTTTAAATGAATGATGAAAGATACCAATGCAAATTAAAAATGAGTGAAATTACAATATGTTTTTATTGGAGTTGAAAGTCTGTTACTTTGGGGGATTGTTTCAAGGATAATATGTGTAGCTAATACATGTAGCTATTGTATAAAATGTTAAGCAGAAAAGCCCCTGAGACGAATTTATGCAGGTCTAGAATGGATGTGGCAAAATATTTCTAGTAGAGCTACAGAAATGTTAGTACCATGTCAGTAAGCATCACTTGAGAGGACATTGCAAGACTTCTGCTCAAATTCTGTCTGCAGCACTAGCCAGCTGTGTTAAAAAAGATGGGCTTAAACCAGACTGCTGCGGAGAAAGCTGGTTTGCATGTTTAGGGCATTGCAGTGTCTGTCCTACAAGGATGAACTTGAAGTTTCACTTGTTTTGCTTAGCAATACAGAGACTGAGGAATATGATAATTCTTTCCCATATGGAACGTAAATATCAAAGAGAAAGATAATATCAGCACCTGATATTACAGATCTGTAAACTGGGGCATGAATAATCCTGATCTCAGGTTCGTTGAGGTTTAACAGAACCCCACTGTCCAAATACAGCAGTTTAGAAGTGAACTTCCAAACTGCTTCAAAGAATCAACACTCTTTTAGATAGATACTCAGATGCTGATGGAAGAGAACATAACCCCCCACCAAAAAAAAAAAAAAAAAAGTTAAGTTCTCCTAAGTAGGAAAATTAAGCTTGTTTTATGAATTTCTCAGTATTTGCTGAGCTGGTAGTATCAAGGAGGTTTGGGAAAAAATTGCCTGATTGGCATTTTGTTTCCCTTGCATTAAACTTATGCTGTTGGGTTCCCACTGTTAACTCATGAAGGCCAAGAAGGACGTTTTTCCTTCACTCAGGGTATAACATAACATCTGTTTTCTTGTTTGAATTTTCACCTTTTTTTTCCTTGAAGCACTGGAAGACAGATTTTTGGATGACGTACGCCAGTGTGTGCACTGAAGTGTGCCTTGAGTATGCCTCCCACATGTGTCTTGCTCACCTGAGCAATGCTAAAACTAGTGATGAGCCGGGTAGGTTTTACACACTTGTGGCTGTTTCTCTTACTCAGCTCCAGAGTGTGACCTAGGCTGCTTTCTCAAGATGTCTTTCTTTAAGAATGAACTTTCTTTAAGAATCTACTTGAGGGCCCCCAAGACATCAGTAAACTCTGGACTTCTTCCTGTGGTACATTAAAGTTCAGACTTTGGATATTTACTTATATGGGGATACTGGAAATATGTGGTAGTCAGTGGACTAGACATCAATCACAAAGCTTGTACTGTAACTCCCAAGTTTCATCCAGCTTCAGAGGCTTTTAGCTGTGTAGGAATCACAGCACTCATACATCTAACCTGTGAATTTAAATCTTAATCAAATTATTGTGTTGACAGTTTCTGAATTTTACAAGTGCAAATTTATGAGACTTTATAAGACTTCTGTCACAGTTCCTTGCTTCTCTCTTGACTAGCATTAAAAATGGCTTTCTGAGTTCTACTATTTCCAAGTGTGTTATTTCTTTCCATGCACCCCCTCAAAGTTAACAGAAGAGCTTCTTCTCATTAAGAATGCAGCAGTCCAGCCTCTCCCCCTTGCAATTCTTGCTTGCCGTCTTTGAAACGTGACACGTTGCTGCTTTCTCCCTCTCTTTGGCAGGCAAGCTAGCTGTGTAGCTACACAGATCACCCTTCTTTTTCTGGCTCTCACTAGGTCCCACCATAGTCAGTGCAGAATAATGAATGAAAGTGGACCATGGGAGTAATGTTTTCTCAGCAACTTGTACTGCTGAGTCAAAAAGGCACCACAAAACAGATCAGCTGAAACTCTTTCAGTTATAATGAATGATACTAACGAAACCCAGGTGTCAAGAATGCACAGGAATCATGTAAATTTATCAGAGTGAAGAAGAATCCAAACTTGCCCACATCTGTCTGTAGATAGATACAGACATATTGTGGGGCAGGAGCTGTATGTCACCTCCAAAATTGGGATAGCCCTTTTAGCCCTATTACATGTGGATATGGCCATGCCAAGGCACATTCGTAGCTAAGGTAAATGTTTGGAAGGAGGCAGGTTCCTCAAAGTGCTTCCTGCTTTGACCAGTTTGCTGTACAGACTAGAGGAGAACAGCGGTGCCGACAGACCTGAATGCCAGGCCCTGCCTCAGCCTCCCCGTCAGGCAGCTGTGGGGTAAGATGCACGAATCCCTTATCTCAGCTGCATTGGTCTGGGTAGCCAGGTGAGCAGTAGGCTTTGAACAGGAGAATTCCTGACATTTCCAGTGTCAGCTCAAGTGCTTTCCTGTCCCTAGCCACTGTAAGTGCCTCTTCCACTATCATCATCATCATCATCATCATCATCACAAGAGTAGCTAGCAGGGACAGGCCTCTTTACGGTTAGACCTGCACAGGCTGAGGGAGGAATCTTGCTGGTTTTGAAATCACCTTCAACAGCCTAAATCTACTCCCTCACAACAGGATCCTTCAACAGCTGTAAGTTTGGGTTGAGGCACCGCAGTTCTGCAGAGCAGCTGTGATCTTAGGCTCTCTTTCTCTGTTTAAACTTTTTGTTCAGTTTATGTTGCACATCACTGGTATTAAAGCACTAATAAATGCAAATATTACTTAAGCGACAACAGTCTGGCAAACTACAAGAAGAAGATGGAAACATGCATTCAGATCTCAAGTTACAAGTAAATTCAGTCTTAGGAAAAAATAAGAAAAATAATAATAAAATATTAACAAAACTAAATACAAGAACAAAAACAAACAAACAAAAAGATTTCTTTATGAAATTTTGTCAAGAAAATTACCCTACTAACCCAATAATACTGTATTTGACAAATAAAATTATATTTAATAACATGCTTCCTCAGACGCTTACCACTGAAAACCATAAACATCTGAATCCAGTCATTTCTATTGTTGGATAGTAATATACTGCTGCATATATATGCGCTCTTACATGAACTGTTCCTACATGAACTGTAAAAACTTGCAAACCAGAATACATGTCTATATATATTTTGGGCTTCAAAATATTCTTCACATCTTTAATAAGAAACAAAATATTTAAGAATATGTGAGGGGAAAGATTTGGGAGTTAGTAGCCCTAACTTCTAATCATAGTTTTTGCAGAACTAAGTTTGGATCCTTCAGGTCTAGCCAGATACAAGGACTGACAGCAAATTGTAATAACAGAGGCAACTTCCTTGTTAGGAGCAAATTCCCTTTCTGTAAAGGGAACCAAACTGCTGCGGGGAGGAGCACTTTGCCTTTGGCTACTTTTCTGTTTTGAGGAGGCTCTTCAGAATGAAGTGGTGAAGTGGCCGGTGGCTTGAAGGGACAAGCAAGAAATGGAAAAAGAATGGAGTTCAGATAAATTATGGGATGCTGTAGAAACTATCCAGACCCGCTGCAGCGACAGTATTTATGTTATATA
>JAVCKT010022156.1:0-28725 GCA_032273925.1 Rhynchotus rufescens
GTGATGCTCAGCTGATGATCCTTGGCTAGTTTGGGGGCTCTCCTTTAGCAGAAGCAGCCTTTAAAATGTGTCAGCAAAGGGTGTATGCAGACAGAGAAGCAAAAGTTCCCTGTGCTCACCTGTCTTCTATGGCCCCACTTGTCCCAGTGTGATGCTGAGTTATTGGATTCCAGTTATAAAAGGGCAATCACATTTGCAAATCTTATCAGCAGAGCTGGCACATGGCTGTTGAGGCTCTTCTTAGGAAATATGCCAGGGATTCAGCTTCAAAAGCTTCTCCTCCTGGCTCTGTGGCCAATAATGACCAGGCCACTGCTTCATTGGGCCTGTTATCCATGTAGAAATGGGCATGGTGGGAGCTGCTGTGCTATGGTCTGATACAAGAACCCAGCTGCTATCTGTTAACTGCAGGCTGATACCAGCCCTTGCAGTCTGTGGAGCAATTCAGTAGCTGTTCAAGGGGTACCTTGTCAGTGCTGAGCTTGCAAAAGGCTTTTGAGCATTACCTAGATGAGCCACCACAGATGTGAGAGGTCAGTGTCTCAATTAACCTTGGAAAGAGTACTGGCCTGATTAGGAAACACTGACAACAGAAAAAGGAGGAGAAAAATGTAATTAATCAATTGAGGTGAAGAGGTCAGCGTGAAAATGATTAATGCAGGTTATTTGAACATGGCAGGTTTTCCAGAAATGTCACAAGCAGAGTTTCTCTGTGATATTTCAGCTGATAGCTTGCTCTGGGTTCTATTAGGAGCTGGTTGTCTGTGTGGGAATGTGAAATGTGCATCCAACAAATAAGGTTGCTTTTTTTTCTGATAAGAACAGCTTTCCTCTTCCTCAGCCTTGCCAAAATCTTCACCTATGCTCTCACTTCCCTTGCTAGGGCCAGAGTAACTGCTTTCCTTCTGTACCTCCGTGAGGAGGTCTCTGAACTGCAGCCTGGGCAGAACTAAGTCCTTTCACATATAGTCAGAGAAAGCAGACAGGGTAAGACCATTTCATTGGGTCTCTGCTCAGGTCTGGGTCCAAATCTGCCTTCCTGCCTGTTTTCCTTCCTATTTTAAGCTCCACTATCAACCAGCCTTACAGGCCTTACAGTGTGTCTGTCCTTAAGTGTTTTGGCACAAGTCTGCAATGCTTCTCCTATTCGTAAGACCTCCTGTCTTCTATCTCTCTTCAGATCTCACCACACATTTCTGTGAAGCCTATTTCCTTTGGGGCTGTTTTCTTGTCTTGGCTATCCTTTACATTTTTAATGGCATAGAGACAGAAATTCTAAAAGGGTATGAAATACAGTTTGCATAGCAAAAGCTATAAACACAGAAAAATCACATTGTAAAATTGCATGAAACATGAAGGAATTTTTAAGCTCTTCTCTTGAAATAAAACAAATCTAATTCTACCGCTTTCGCTTCCAAAGTGCAACTTCTCACGCAGCCAGAAGTGAAAAGGCATCAGTGAGTCAATCGGATGGAAATGGAGCCACTTGCACCACGCAGAGCGGAGCCTGCACGTGAAGCACTCCTGGAAAGCAGTCTCTGCACTCGAGCAGAGCCAGGCGTCTCCTCCACGGGCTGGCTCAGGAGCACAGGGAAAACCAAGCTGCGCAAAACCCAGGCTCGGGCTGCACACGTGAGACACAGTCCCGGCTATGGAAGTTGTACAGAAGCATCGTTCTCAATTTGGGAAGATATTTTTCTCATAAATGACTAATCCCAGCAAACACACATGGCAAGGCGAGTGGGCCACTAAGGACGACACCGATTAAAACTTGTAAGAGAAGGGGAGAAGAGAGATCTCCTTTGTCTTGACAGGCTCGTGACGCCCTTCCCTTGCCCTGAAGGGACGCAGGCCCACATGAACCTACCCGTGCACGTCTCACCTACCAGTGCACATCTCACGTACCCGTGCAGGTCTCACCTACCCGTGCAGGTCTCACGTACCCGTGCAGGTCTTGCCGTCGGGCGCGAGCAGGAAGCCGAGGCGGCAGGAGCAGCGGGGCCCGGCGCTCGTGCTCTCGCAGCGCTGCGAGCACCCGCCGTTGTGGTCCTGGCAGCTAGCGACGAGCTCCATCTCGATGCCTTGAGGAGACACAAATCAAAAGGATGTTAAAAAGCCAGCACGGGAGGAGGGGAACTGCAGAATAACCCTGCCATGAAACAGCATCCTTAAGCTGACGGCTGCAGCAGGGAATGCGAACGAAGCGGTGCAGACACCAGGGAAGAGGGGGTTTGAATCACTGAACGCTGGCTACACCTCTCCTTGTGGCCTAACAGCTGATAGTTTTGACCTCAGTAACGTGAACCTGGCTCACCAGTTTGGCAGTCGACCTCTTATAGGGTTATTTACATATTTCTGCGGATTTCTGTTTTGTTTGAACATAGCAATGAATTCTGCCCTTGCTCCAAAAGAGAAAAGGAAGCATTTGAGAAAGCCAGACAGATGAATCTGCCTGTGCCATTTCCCAAAAAGCTGCTTTTTCACTTGTATGTGAGTGGGAGGCAGTTTATAAAACATCCAGCAAACACAAATGTCTTTGACATTTTTGCAGCAGAATTCAGCTCCCAAGGCTGATATCTAAACCAGGAGCACATAACAAATCCTGCATGTTTTGGTCCTTTGATGGACCAAAAGGAGCACAGCAGCTCCTTCTGCCTCTGGTAACTCCACTAAGGCTCTGGAGAATAAACACAGATTGCAAATTGCTCAAAAGCTGTAGTAACTCTGATCAAAAGTATATGCAGGATGTTTTTATTTGTAGGATTTGTTACCTAATGTCGTACATAAGGCACAGAGAAACCCGACCACAGACACTTGCTGAACATTCAGAAAAACATTCTCAGAAAATCACAAGGAAGTCTAAGCAGTTTAAACCACTTTTACTGTCTCTGTAACAGGTCAGTTCCTATCTATGCTCTAGCTGTACTTCCTTTGCCATTGCACCATTCCCAGGTCCACATCACCTACAAAATAATTCACTGATATCTCTCTCTAATGCTTGGGTTTTGTTTTCAGTTTATGTCAATGCTTTGAAATTGATTTTCCTTTCTTATACATAAATTCTTAAGGCACGCATTCATTCTCTGGCATGCAGGATATTTTCCTAAGGAAATTCTGCTGAAAGTTCTTGCACAGTGTTATTAGGCCGAACAATCTCTACCTACCTCTCTGTTGAAACAGGCCATGCTTTTGTCTGCATTCCAGTGAGCTTATGTTAGGTCCGTAATAACATCACCTCTTCCACACCACCTCCTTTATTAATCTAAATTTACCCTCAAGGACAGGCCAGGACTAGAAGCCAGTCCTCTTCTCAACAAAATCCTCAGAAAAATATCCCTCTGGCAAGTGTGAAGTATGTGAGGGGAGACAACAGGACTCATCAGTGTGGTACTTCAGGAAATTTTAGTCGTACAATGAATTTTCTCATGCAGAATTTGCTTCCTTATAGGATCTGCTAAATGATGTCTATAATCTCAGGAGGAAATGTGAGTAAACATTGACAGATAACGACAAAACCAGAATATCAAGTTAGTTTTCCCTTGCTTCAGATCCAGAACACAAAAAAAAAAACCCAGAAAAACAGGAGATGAGGACAAGAATAAATATATTTCGTAGAACAGCTATATTTTGGGTAGCTCTGGAATAGAATTCATTATTTGCTGAAAAGAAAGCAGCAGGGCTATTTGCTCTTTGAAATGCAATAATTAGGGACTATGAACACAGGCTTAGGAATGTATCAACCGCAACAGTGGCTGCAGCCCACGAGGAAGGAAATAATATTAAGCTTGAGCTCGTGCATGCGTTTATTTTGTAGGGAGGTCTAACCTAAGTGAACTAGGAAAGCAGCAGAGCGGTTCCGGAGCGCGGGCAGCGGAGCTGTCACTTACGGTAGCACTGGCGGCCGTCGGCGCCGAGCTCGAAGCCGGGCTTGCAGGCGCACGCGAAGGATCCCGGCGCGTTCACGCAGCCGTGGGCGCAGCCGGCTCCCCCGTCCGCGCACTCATCCACGTCTGCGGAGCACAGAGACACGTTTGGGTACTGGGAAAAACCACGGCATTGCTCCGTGCCATTCGGATCCGTTTGCCGGTGTCCGCCGGGAGGAGCGTCTTGATGTTAGTCTGCATGTGGCAGTATCTAATGAATCCAGAAATGCTAAACCCACGGCAGCATTCTAGAAAATAGTTATTTTTTTTTTATCCTGAAACTGCTGACTCTGAACCTCTCAAAATGAATATTACAATATTAAGCTTTGAATTTAGGTTCTATATATACTGTAGGGTGGCTTGCTGATTGTTTCTGTAATGATAGCAAGAGCAAAAGCAGCAAGCTGAAGAACTTGGAAAACTCAGAAAAAAAAAATCTAGTTCCCTAAAAACACCACTAGGTCTTCACAGCCATGTCATTTAAATTGTCATGGAAAAGGAAAAACTTGATAATTTCATCAGTGACATACAATTTGCAGTCATTGCTGCTGTTTCTGCAGTTTCTTCCATAGAAAGCCCTGCAGGGTGTCACCCCTACCTGCAAGAAAAGAAGGGTGAGGAGCTCTGCATGGAGACTTGCTCTTCACAGAGACCTCTCAAAGCCAATCTGTTCCTCCTTTGTATGATCAGTAGTCTGCACTTGCAGATAAATGCCACTTAAGTCCACCATGTTCTTAAAAGCTCAGTGGAAGAACACGAGAATATTTTTTTAAGGAATAATTTTTAAAAAATATCGAAAAAATATATTAAATACTGCCGCTGGAGAGTGTAGCTGCAGAAAAGCCTCTGTGCAAATGCTGGCATCGTCCTCCATGTGCCAAACACCTACACGCCTTCCTGCTCCTTCTCTTGCTTTGATGTTTTGCTTGCAAATAGCAGATCTTTAATTGCAAAGACCATAGGTTGGAGCGTCCCACAGGACAGAACTGTCAGCTATGTGCATCGTTACGTCTTGCCATAGCAAACCACCTCCTAGCAGTTTCTTTTCTCTATATATGTTAGAGCTCGTCCTGCACAGTGAGTGGAGGAGTTGCTGTCTCCTCTTCTCAGGGATCCTTGCCCTTGAGCACACGAAGGTATCTGGATACAACTCAGCCCTACTTGCCAAAGGGGCCCGAGGCAAAAGCCTTTCATGAGGTCATGAAAATTTAAGAGTGAATGACAGCTTCTCTGAAGCAGCAGCGTGTGCAGTTGCAGCTTAGAATAAGATGGGTTATTTTCCCCTTTTTTTTTTCCCTCTAATTAATTGCCACCTTTCAAGCAGAATATGTTGGCAAATGCTGTAAATGTTCTTTTTGGTTTTTCTCTATGTTCTTTTGGGGTTTTCTTTATAGAAAATCATACCACAGCTGCCACCTTGCATGCATTTCTTCATATCCTGTAAATATGGCTAATAACTGCAGTATGAACTCCCCTTCCTCTGCCCCCTCCCAACTTGGTTTCTCAAAAATCAAATACAAGCCTGAATCGTGCAAAACGCATCGAACAGCAGCAAAACCAATAATTGAAGATTCACAGTAAGAAATGAAGCTTAATGATTCATGATTCAAGACTTGCTATGAGGTCAGGAAGAAAATTTGTTCCTACGTACAGCACTAGAAGTTATCTGGCATATTAGGTTATACATAAATTAATGCAATTGTCAACGTGTACCCAAGATAAAATGAGTAACGTTCTGATCCAGTTATTAGATCTACTGCTGTTTGCACCTATTAATCACCATTGCAGTGTCTACGGTACCTGGGGATGTTTTAGCTCGTCAATAACTGAGATGAGTAACTCCAGTAAAAACAGTGGAATCAGGTAGATGTGCACTGCTACTCCCAGGAGGGTGTACAGGCCATTCAGTAAAATATCCAGGGCAAGAAGCAAGTACTTTGTTAAATGCTCAGCACATTGCCTAAGACAAGGACTTAACTCTCTTTAAAATCCTGACCAATTTTTCTAACAGAGCAATTCAAAATCACTGCCTGAATATGCACCCTGCTTTTGACAACACTGTTCAAAACTGGTTCACTGGGAAGCCCACAGGTGCTTGGCTCTTCATAAAACTGATCAACTAGCAAGCTTCCAAGCACCACTTTAGAAGAGAAAAGCAGTTACTTTGGTCCTTAATTCCCCCAGATTTGGTGTCTGAAATCCTTCAGAGCCTTTTGAAAATCCAAGACTAAATACAGGACTTTGGAATTCAACTTTTGAAGCTCTTTGGAAATCTTGGACTTTGCTATTTTTTTCTTCACAGTAGTTTCTCTATTAATATGGAAACAGTTCTCCAGCTAAAAAGCCTTTTGAATTCTAAATAGGTTTTCAGTGACCTGGTTCAGAGCGTTACTTGAACCAATTTTTCAGGAACTGTATCTGGGGCGTTATTTTAAAGGAACCATACAAGAACAATGCTAGTGCATCTATAAATCTAATTGCTTGAAAGCATGCTTTAAGAGATTATATAATTTCCAATATTAAAATGGTTTTTCAAGACTATCAGCTGATAAAAATATCACAAATACCGTTGTTTCAAAATGCACACATAAATTTGTACAACATATTCGCTTCCATGCAACCTCAGTAAGGCAGAATATGGAATAATACCTGTCTTCCCAACAAATAGCCCGCACGCAGTTTCTTACCTAAGCAGGACTTTCTGTCTGCAGACAGGTAATGCCCTGGATGGCACTCGCACTTTGCAGCACCTCCCTCATTCTGACAGATCTGGGAGCATCCGCCGTTCCCGCTTGCGCAGGGGTCTATCACTGAAACCAATTAGAGCACCCTGTCAACTGAAAGGTCACATTTTTGTCTGAAATTGGACTTACCTGCCATCGTTACAACCAGCAACCGAGATTACTGTAGCTGAAAGAGATTAGGCTGAAAAAATATTTGACAGCAGTTGGCGTGTAGTTAAATCCGTTCTTTTACTGCACGCTATTTTCTGTGCTGTTGGACAGAGTTCCTCATAGAGCAGCAGAAGCACTTTAAACAGTGGGAAAAAGATGTCCCTTATGCAGGACAGAAAAAGTGCATTTTATCCGTATTTTGGTATAACTTGGACAGATTTCAAGTTTTGAGAATTACTCTGAACACTGGGAATTTGCATCCGAAGACATAAACAGGTAACAGAGGAGCTTGCCCCAGAATAACGTGGGTTTAGATGTCACCATAGAAAATAAATGCTGAAGAGCCCCAAAAGGCCTGTCCCCAAAAGGACTGAGGAATCTTAAAAACACAGAGCATTAATATTGTACTTCAAGACTTTTAAGCAGATTTTTTTTATCCTTTATTTTAAGGTTAACAGTTCTAAGAGCCAACATCTACAAAACTCACCACCTCCTTCAAGACCTCACTGGATTTTATGAGTTTATTCTATGGAAAACATCCCTGCGTGCGCTCTGCCTGGGAGCATGCAGCAATAGCCCGAGCAAATAAAGACACTGAGCACACATACAGGCCCACACTGACAACACAGACTGTTTGCACAGGGCTGATTTAGGTTAAGAGCCAGAGATTTGATACCAGCACCTGATATTCTGCCCTATTTTTAAGTTCCAGCATGGAGTTTTAGCCATGCCAAGATGCTGGTGAGAAATGTGGACTAGGCAAATTTAAAGGATACTTGGAAGATGCATCCTCCAGTGTTCTGCTTAACTTGAAATAAAGATCCTTAAAAGTTATGCCTATTTCCTTAGCAATTCCAGCTGTAATTCATTTTTAGCACCTTACTAATTACTGCCTGATCTGAGAAATTTGATGAAGATTCCTTGCTCACGACCAGCCTGCCTGTGGTTGACCTAAAGCATTCACTTCAACAGTACCTGTCTAGTTTTATCATGTCAGAACA
This sequence comes from Rhynchotus rufescens, assembly GCA_032273925.1. Lineage (NCBI taxonomy): Eukaryota > Metazoa > Chordata > Aves > Tinamiformes > Tinamidae > Rhynchotus > Rhynchotus rufescens. Next base: position 7,819 of record JAVCKT010022156.1, read on the forward strand.
TGGCATGTCTGAACAAGAGATACCTTATATATATACATATATATATATGCGCTATAGAGAAAGGGGTTGGGGCAAAAGACCTAATTTTCACTAATTTTCACTATATTTTCATATATATTTATTTCATATATATTCATATATATATATGAATATATATAATTTTCATATATATTTAAATACATATTTTTTTCCATTTCCTCCAGCTTTCACCTGTTCTCTTCCGTGTGGCCAACGGTGGTCTGTGCTGCTGTTTAATAACAGACAACACCATCTCAAAATGCATTTGAATTCCTTCAGTTCACCTCCTTGCATCTCAAGAATTTAACCATTCAAGTCTGCAGGTTGAGACTGACTTGATGGTATAAAACAAAAATCACTCTTCAGGATATAGGACTGAAATCTTCCATTGGACTTTCAATGCAGGCTGCAAACAGTTATTCTAAGGAAGGGACAGCAGCTCTTCATCCTCTGTGACACATTGTAGGGCTGACAACAGCTCTGTAGTTTCACAATTTCTAGTCTACAAAAGATTTAGATTCAAGGAAACATCTTATTTGATGGCTCTTTTTTTGTTTGGATAAATTGAATGAAATCACTATCAAACAGCATCTGTTAAACCTGTACATTATAAGGGTTTTCAGAGCTTTAATTAGGCAACGATTACAGCACAGAGTAAAACTTGTAATAATCTCTGGAATGACAACAAGCAAACGACAAATTATAGGGTAGGTGATAGTAAAATGTAGCAATTTCAATAAAAATAGCAGCCTTGAAAGCAGTTATACAAGATTAAGGTTTGCAAAAGAAAGATCTTCACAGCATAAGGCAACCACCGATTGACTTGTTTTACACATCTGTTCCTTGCTGCCGGAGGCAGATTTCATGGAATGCTTAAAATAGTTCCTTGGTGTTCTTTTTCCTACATACTTGACTCTATTACTTGACATTATTAGGAAACAGACTCCATGGTACAAAACCTTATTCCAAGCTAAGCACTACAGCAGAAAACATAGTAGAACATTTATCTTTTTCACACATCCCAGGACAGCTAAGAGAACCCTAGCTAAAAAGGCCAAGCTACTGCATTGATTTTGGAAGGCAGTGATGTTCTTGGTACAAAAATCTTGGATTCAGAGCTCCCAAGGAGTCAGCTCTGCTGACTGTGCCCCGCTGCTCATGGAGCCCCACTGCTGTCAAAACCCTTGTGACTCTACCAGTTCTCCATCCAGCTCCCAATGGTTTGAAATTTAAACCCATCACACTCTCCTCCCATCTTCTCTGTTTAAAATGTCTCAGAACCCCTAAACACCAACCCAAATGTACTCACGGCTACTTAACATGCATTTATTCTTGTAAAAAATCATGTCTGATGGCTTAAGCATCACTTTTCTCTCTTCTTATACTAACTATGGTATCTATGGAGAAAAGCATCCCTCTTAGCCTTCATTTTGCCAAACAAGTGCCCCATACAAGGCAGATCCCCCTTTCTCTGAGCACAGGAGTTTTCCTGGGGCTGTCTTTCGCCTTGGTGCATCGTGATTCACGTCCCCGAGCATGCAAGAAGAGCCATCACCTCAAAAAATGCTGCATTTCTAAAGTCCACTAAAAAACCATGAATCAACCCCAATGGTAGCACTTTTCTCCTGCTCATGAGCACATTTGTTTAATAACCTAGAGGGGGAGATGAATGAATCAGACTGTGATTATGAATAACATAAACCAAAAGGAGATAAAGAAAAGGTTTCATGCTGAGTAAAACATATTACACAGGCCAACTTTATACACAACTTGATAAGTAATAAAATATTAGGCTTTAAAATGATTAAGGTCCTAACCTATGCCATCATTGTGAGCTTGTGATGAACAACCAGGGTCCTATTAGGTTAATAACTTGCTTGTATTGATGAACCAAGGCAAACTTCACACCCCACTGGGTGCAATTCTAGACCTGTTAATACGGGAATCCTAGATCCGCTTTGGCAGGCGGGGTGAAATATAAATGAATCTCATGCCCAGGGCAGTACCCTGGGTGGGTTTTACTAGTGTTTAGCTTTCCAGAGGTAGCACAGGGCTTGCTTATGCAGTAGGGCCACCTCTCTTCAGCTGGTGGCCATGCTCTGCATGGAAGTGGCCACACTGCCCCTTGCAGCCCCTTGCAGCATGGACGGAGATTATTACTGCAAGAAAGCATTGCAACACCACATCTCACTTACCCACCAAATTTATTTCCCATTTCAGATACGTAAATGACAGTAAAAGGATGCAATCTTGTACTTTTTACAAGCTTTTACAAATGCACCTTTCCCCACCCCACCTGGGTGGCTGCCCCTTGCACTCACAGGGCTCCCTCTCCCACTAGAGCTGGTGACTTGCAGAGCAAGGCAGGGAAGATCTAAGAGCCGTAATGCCGAGTGAAACAGAGCCATCCTTTGATCTGACAGCAGCAAAACACTCAGAGTCCACTGAGTTAAGAAGAAAAACCAGAAAGGATCCACTGGCATTTTTCCATTGTTTCTTCTGTCCCTGCTAGTATTGATTAAAAGGAAGAAATTGTCTTTCAAGCTCATTTCCTCGGTCTCCTGCCTGGGAAGCTCTAAGTGATGGGACTCATAAGCTCTGCAGGAGCACAGGACAGACATACAAAGTAAATAACAAGGAATAAGCCATCCTTTAATGTGCCTGTAAAGAGGCTGCTTCTTTTACGCAGGCAAATTAATATTCTTCTTTTGTTCAGCATACATCCCCAGCCTCTGGAAAAGCATTTCTCCTCCTGCCAAAGCATGTTAGCACACACCCACCCCTATGCACATGCTGCTTATAAAAATAAGATGGATCACTTGAACCTACTAGTGTAGTGCACATAAGCAAACCTAGATGTGTGTGTGTGTGTAGGCATCTATATATATTTTAACAGCAGTGTTGTATTGCATTATCCATGGGTAGTTAGAAAGACTATTTAGTCTTCCATGGACATCAAGCTCCAGGGATCAAGCTCTGGACTCATTCAAGCCAGCAAAGAGCTTTGCTGTTGATGGGAGGAAGGCCAGGGCGCAGAAGCGGGGAGGGAAGCTCAATTCCACCCTGCTAGGTCAGGACAACAGTGGTTTCTGCCAGGTACCCTAACAGATGCTCAGAAAACACTTGCCACAAAAGCTACCACGGGATGTGTTTCATCTGGTGTGATCAATTAATTACGACCAAGTCATTCCTACAATCAAATATGTGTTAAAAAAGAGAAGCAACTTTCCCTGTACCATGGAAGCCTGCGGTGCAGCAGCCCGGAGACGTCTCTCCTACACACTTGGCAGGACCTCATCTGCAGATCTGCACCCATGGAAGGTCTGCAAACCTGCCGGCGAGTCCTCCACCAGCCTGTGCTGCATGGTTGGGTGGCGTTTGGAGAGAGTGAGCATCCTGGAGCAGCCACCACAGGGTTTCCTTGCTGCGCCCGCTCCCGCGGCACCCGCGTGCCGAGGAGAGAAGGTGCTAGACAGAGTGAGATCAGCCACTAGCGAAGCAGCAGCATAAACCACGCTCGCTCTGCCAGGCTCTGGCAGCCCATCTTTGATCAGGAAAAAGGAGAGACTTTGCATATAATAACCCTAATTCCACTCTCATAAAAGGGCTTACCGCTTGAGCTCTGAGCGCATTACTATTTGCATTTAGGATTTAGGATTTAGGCAGAAATGTAGCGCCCCCTCCATTTTCCAGAGTCTCCCCTTCGTGTCTGGGAGAAACCCAGCCCTGCTGCGGAGCCGTTAAGAGCAGAGCCTGGGCCTGGCACGAGCTGCTGGCTGGGGCTGGCGATGGGTGCAGACCGTGGCCGATGCCACCCCACGTCCCGCGGGGCCGCAGCAGGAGCCATGAGCAGGCGTGAGGAGGGCAACCCCGCTGATAAAACCACGAAGCCTCCTCAGGCCTGTGTCTTCCAACACCTTAAATTCAACCTTATCAGTGACTAGGAATGTAACTGCAGGTATACTGTGCTTTTACTTTGAGGCAGAATATAGACTGTGGTTTTGTAAAGATGTTTTCTTTTTTGCTTCACCTATAAAAGAGGTTCAGTGTGCAGAAGTCCCAGCAAAAAAGCTGCATCTCGACAGCTTTTCTGCATAAGGCAAACATGGAAGGTAACAGCTGGCACAGGAGATGAACTGCATCCTGAAGCCTGTGTGCTGCTTTCCCTTCTAGAGTTCAGATAGGAATGAATTCCAGGGTAGACAATGAATTTACATGAGATCAAAACCATAGTCTGGTACAGGAATAAACATGCTCTTTGTGTGAACTTCTGCTTTCCAGGCACCAGTGAGTGAAACTTTAACGAGGTCAGATTCATTAAATTAACATAATCAGGGCATTCAAAACAAAAGGGAAACACTGGACAGGGCTACTTTTAGTTCTTTTAATTACCTAAGTTGTTAGTGATCATTCAGGCTGGTTATCATAACTTCAAATGAATCAATATGGAGAGAAATTTCTGGGACAAAAAAGATAAGGAAGAAAAAGGAGACACTGGCAAAACACAAGGTACTGGAGATCATCAAGGGATTCAAGGGAAATCACAGGCTATTCAAAACTGAACAGGGCAACGCATTGCAGAGAGGTTACTTGTTCCAGAGTGTGTGCAGGAGTTTCTACTATGAAGAATGACAAACTACAGAGAGATTTCTTCCAATTCTCTCCTCTAAGGATTGCACCAGCAGTGCAAGGGTGGACTAAACAGGATCCCAAACACACTAGGAGGATGTGGGAATGGTATGGCACTACTCTACAGAAAGAGCTTGTATGGAACTTCAATGATCCCCCATATCATCACACAAAAACACAAGTTATCTTGCATTTTTGAGTCTTCAGAGATGGCCTAAATAACTTCTTTTAACAATACAGATCTACTTGCTTATGCATGTGCCACTTACAAGCCATGTAGGATAGAAAATCTGCTTCCTTCAAATGATTTTGGCACTTTTGCTTCCAGAAACACAGGATTGCCAGAAAAGAAAAAAGAGAGATGAAAAGAATGAACATAACAAATCTGGGCTGTGTTCAGCTGAAAAGCCTATGTAAAGGGATGCTTGTTTCCTATTCCTGTATCTGAGATAATAACCCTTCACAAACAGATCGTTTCCACAATGTAGTCCCTTTTTATCCTTAGCGTGCCCGAGAGACGGTTACATCCTCCACACTATTCATGGAACAAATATTCTTGCCAATGTAAGCCCTCCTGGAACTGCAGCACGTTCTGCTCAGCTACACGAGGTCAGAGCAGACACGTGTCGTTGTCGCTGATCAGACGAGTGCTCAGAAATGTACAGAGAGCAGCAGGGACAAATGCTCTGTCCCCAGCGCTGTCCTGTCACTGAGAGCCAGAGTCCTTAGGCCAGGCACTCACGGAGCTCTGTTCTATGCACTTCTTTCTATGACCATCAGGGAGCACTTTTCTTGAGCTCCAGTTCACAAGAGTTTATTATAATCATTTTGTGTTGTCTAAAAAGCTGAAATGAAACTCAGCTCAGTACTGTGTATATCTATTACCATGACAGCAGCGCGCTCTATAACTTACTTTTGTCTCTTATCTTAGGATTTATTTCTTTTTCTCCTGGATAATTTCTGAGATATGGTGAATACAAATAGCATTGTATTAAGTATTTTTAATAACTTCTGGTGTATACTTACATATGTGAAATCAAAATTCATTTTCTGATAATGATCATGACTGGGAAAACTAACAGAACTTCTTGATTGTTTGTGACAAAAGAAAACTTTTACCACACCATGTTAACAGTGTTTCTAATTATTATACAAATAAACTCATTCAATCCCACAAATAGGTGGAGTTTTTTTTGCATTAATCATTCACTTCTGTTGCTCATTCCCCCTCAATGTACTTTAGTAATTTTTAGTATGAAATTCCTCCTTCAACACTGTCTAAATGACACTCTCTAGGACGGAGTAACATAACTCAGCCATTACATCTTTGATACTTGGGTCTTACCTAATAAGAGAGAGCTACGTTTCTCTATCTTCTTTTGATCTGCAGAAAAATATTAGTGTTTCCAGTAAATATGATCCACTCCTTTCTATACATTCAACTTATCTATTTCTTTCACACTTGTGTTTCCTTATCCACTCCTTCTCCAAACAGGAGCACTAAGACTAAAAGCATATTATTAATTGCAGCTAATTATCAACATGCATATGTCTTAGTAAATGTAACAAACCTGAAGTGGTAGATTCTTTAAATAATGAAGCATTCCCACATCTTGTGCACTAGAATATCTTGTGTTTTTGCACCAATGACTTTATAGTCCCTTTAGACCAAGGGACTGACTTTATGCAAGAACTAAGACAATGACACAGCTCTGAGCAAACTTATTCTGAAGAAGGGATAGGAGCTTAACTGCTCTTTCTGTATTATCTAAAGTCAAGTTCAAAAAATTCAAATGAGACATTCTTTTCTTCTTAAATGACAGAACATTTTAATCCTTTTAAAGAATCTGACAGCTTGACTTTCGTACTAGCTGAACTGCTGTACAAGGACGGTATTTCTCTCTTTTTAACAAGATGCAGAATAAACTGCAGATTTGTTTCCAGACACATAGCATCCAATGTAAGAAACAGCATTTATTACCAGTTGAATGGCAGATATACTTGCTAGACCTTCCAAGAAACACAGAGCAGCAGCCGTGTCACATCAGCCAGCTGAACTGCTGAGCTCCACGGGGCTCTCATTTACATGAGTGTCCATCAGGGTAGCTCTAAGTTGTACATCACGGGATTTTCACCTTAGTCTGAACACAAAACAGCCTTTAGGATCATGATAACCATGTCCACACTGTTATCAGATGCCTGATTCTTAAAATGGGATTTCTCTGACCAACAGGAGATGTCTGTAATGACAACTGAGACCATCACCAGAGCAGCAGAGCAGAATCAGTGTCGGGTGAGCAGGACTGCAGCAGATTAAGATGTATTCCTGATATGCACGAGCAATGCAACCCTCTAAAAGCAGCTTTAGATAAAGGACTATATCAAGGGAGATGGGACCACAGTGGGAACAAAGAACTATCATAAATCTACTGCCTCCTAATTAGAAGCCAGCAGCATGAGCAGAGCCTCTGGAAAAGCACTCAGAACTCGGCTTCACATGCACGGGCCCCTCTTCACGAGTAGAGAGGATTAGCACAGGATAAACACACTGTAATGTGCCCGAGAGGAGAGCTTTGAGCCCATCCTCTGCATCCTTTTCACTATGCTTAGTAAGTAAAGAATAAAACAGATCTAAACAGACAAATTTGCACTACCAATGGCTTTGCATAAAAATTCAGTGTACAGTGAAAACTGAAGAAGAGAGAGCAGGTGAAGGGAAGGGCTACAATTCACACATTTTCTGAAAAATCAAAGACCTCGCAGAACATACTTAAATATTTCATTAGCCTTTTAAAAAGCTCCCTCTCCATCTCCCAGTCCATAGCACCTTATTCCCAGAAGCAGCTTAAAAATTCACAAGTTTGGCCTCTGCTCTGGAGCCTCCACAGGGAATTATCTGCTCCACTCACTCCTGCACTCCTCTTCCTCCTTGACTCCCAGCACAGCTAATGATCATCTGCTGCTTCTCACCAGAGAGCCTGGGAAACCTCACAGACTCCCAAGCGTCTCCTCAAGATGCTTCTCTATTATAGACTGGGTTAAATTCAACTTCAGCTGGTTTTGAGCCTTCATTTAGGACCACTGAAGACACAAGCTGGTTTATGGAGCCAAGTGCCTGGCACAGTAGAGCACTGAGAGGCAGCTGTGGACAGGAGATTTTGCTCTGTATTGCTGGTGCCTCCTCAGAAAAAGCAGGCAAAAAAATTAAAGAATGAGCATGAGAAATGGCGATGGAGAAGCCAAGAGCATGGTAAGAGTGTGCAGTGGGATACGATGAAGAGAAAAAAACTCAGAACTAGGGAAACTTTTTTCATTTGAAATGAAGACCTTTCATTTCTTTACCTCCCAATGGCTTCAAAAAATCAGGATTTTTTCACAAGACATCACAGAAATCCTGGACAGCAACACCGTTTTGTTTGCAAGAAAGACCAAATTTGGAAATTATGGCAAACTGCTGGAGCAGAAAGGGATATAGATATCCTTTGCGAATTAGGCAAAACTGAGATTCAGAAAGGCTACACATCTTGACATTTCTGCAAAGACAGTTCAGCAGTTGGAGAAAGAGCAGCCTGAAGCCTGTCAAGAACCATTTACTCACTAATGCAAGTGCGCCCGTCAGCGTGGAGCCTGTACCCGTCGCTGCACTCGCAGTAGAAGGAGCCCGGGGTGTTCACACAGCCTTGCTGGCAGCCTCCGTTCACTGCCGCGCACTCGTCAACATCTGGACAAGAAAGAGAAGACTAAAATTACATGACAGACTCAGAAAAAAAAAGGTATTCTGGTTTTCCTGGCCCGTCTACAGATAATACATAACACAACCATTGCATTTCAAGGGTTTTTCTTTTTTCTTGTTGCTCTTTGCTTCTGCATTGTAAGCGAAGCAAAGAAAATGGAAATTTCATGGAGTTTTCCAAATTTCCTGCGGGCACTGCCTGTGCTCGCTGCACTTCCGAAGCACTTGTTAATGGAAGTGATCTGCAACACGCGTGCCTCCTGAGGCCCCAGGAAACACAGGCAAGGAGCTACAGTAATGGAACACATCTGGAAACATCTGGCTTTTGTAAAGACTTGAGGTATGAAGATTTCTTTTGCATCAGGCATATTTTTAGCAGTTCCTCTTGAGGGTACTGGCACATACAACAGGCAAAAAAAGGGAAAAAAAAGGACATGCAAGAGCATCTCAATCAAACAGTTTCAATCAATGAGTTGAAATATATACAAAGAACTTAACTATTGCATTACAATTTGTGCTACATTTTCTGTGACTCTTCTCCCTTGTCTTCCTCACGTTCACCTGAGCTTTTCTTGACTTGTTCTCAGATGACTTCCCTGTCGGAGAAGTGATTTCACTGCAATCATTTCCTGATGGTATCTGTTCTCTACCTAGGCAGGCATCTTTCCATACTTCATACATTAGAGGATTATGTTCAATCAAATAAATAGGAAAACTGCCATAGGCCACTTTGAAAATGTTTTTGTAACATTTCATCCAAAGATGATGATGGAAAAAAAGGATCAATAATTTTTTTAGCAAATATGTGGAAGTTTAAAATAGATCTACAAAACCAAGATTTTCAGAAGCATATAAGCAGTGTCAGGATCTTCTCGGCGCACGAGGCTGCTGTAAGTAGCATTTGCTTGGCATGTTGATGTCACTGTCACAAATCCCAACATACAAGTCATCGCAAATAAGGGTCACTTAGTCCATACCCTGACAAAACTTGGCACAATAAATGCCTAGAAAGCCCCCTCTCCTTAACAGCCTCGAGCACTGGCAACTCCATGTGCACCTTCTGGCCCAGGTGCAACCCTGATATCAAATTATCCTCAGCACTTAAGTCATTTTCCATGGCTAGTCCCAACCTAGCCTTCTGCCAATACGTAGCTATATGGGAACCAACCCCTTTACAATCCATTTTCCCTTTTGGGAAGTTTCCCACTGACTTAATTGCTCTTTGGATTATGTTCTGAACCCCCCTAAAGGACTGACCTACCCAAAACAACCCAACCTGAAGGAAGGACGGGCTGCATGGAGCAAGGAGAGGAGCCGACAAGGGAGCGAGGCAGGCGGGATGGAGAGGAGCAGGGAAACCAGAACACAAGCAGGACTCTCCTCCCACGTTGCCCTTGAGGAGAAAGGGATCTGGCTTTCAGATTTTTGCTGCTGATACGTCTGCTTTGCATTTCTCTTTATGGTTTACATTTTTTATGTGTTTATGTTTATTCCATTTTGAAAAACCTAATGAAAATTAAATGAAAAAGGAAGTTTTAAAGATGATTTGGAAACACAAAATATCCTGGTCTTGATGAAATGTAGTTATATATAAAGTTAAATTTTAATACTTTACATGTGAATTCCACTCATGTAAAATGAAGTCCTTATGTTCCCTAGTGTTTAAATTCAGACCATTTGCTAACGTGTGCGACTTCTTAGTCCTGCTAAATTTGCTCGTTTATTAGACTGTATACTAGGTACATTTCCTGCAGCCTGGAGGCATCTGGAATACTCTGTAAACAGTAAATAGAAAATGTTATTCATCTTGTTGAACACAATACCGTTAAGAAATGCCCTACTAAAATCAAACCCAGTCTCGAGTATCACAGAACTAAAATAAGTTAAAAGGTTCAGAAATATATAACAAGGAAGCAGCTGATCTATACAGTACAGCATATTATGGTACTTGTTATTCAATAATCTCACTTGCTGGGGATTTCCATATATTAATTTTATAGGATACAACCAGCTGCAGAAATTCCCTAATATATCAAGTACAGCTTTCAATTTGGATATCAGCACTTTTGCAAAGGAGGAAAAAAAAAAAAGAATGGAAACGATAAAAAAGAGCAAGCCAGCTCTTTTTCACATGAACATTTAAGCAAGGGACTTGATTTGCAGAACAGCTCTGTGCCCTGGAGCCCCGGGAGACCCAGACACTTCTTCAACTGCCTTCCTATTATCACCTATCGCCAGACCCACCCTCTGCCACCCACCTTCTGCATTAACTTCTCCTAACGAATGGGTGCCTAACTTTGCGCACCCATTAAGAAAGACAAAAAAAAAATTTCTCCTCAGTGTTTGGGACAGGAAACAATTTTGCCCCCAATTACAGGAGGAAAATGCCTAAATTATTTTGTCTGGGAAGCACTCTGCAAAGTGGGCTCTAACCTAAATGCTATATCTACCCTGGCAAGCTTGAAAAGTGTAACCTCTTTTGATCTTTATACTAGAACACTGACACTTATACAAGACACACATACCAGGAAAATGAGAGACTTTTAGAGGTATATTAAGTAGCTGTTTCTTTTTCCACATGAGAATAACTACAGAAATGTAAAATTCTTCAAACAATTATAGAGTCAATCCACATGGGATTACAGGAGATTGTATCTATTTAACAATACACTATAATTAAATTTGGATTATTTTCTACTACAGATCAAACTGAAACAGCTACACAGTAACTTTCTATAGCTACACTTCAGGACCCTTATCTGAACTGCTCTGAATTCCAAGCCATTCAAGGTTTCCTTATCACAAGCCATACCCTGAGTAGAGCAACTGCACTTCAGAAAGCAGAGCAAGAGGCATCTAGTGAAAGGCAAGGTCCCAAAATGAGAGTTATGTGCTGTCCGAAAGTCATTTTGAGCAGGGGATTAGGCTGCAAGGTGAATAAAGCAGCCAGTATGTGCATATTTTCCTATTCACGTATGAAACACAGAGCTCTGGGATTACCAGTTTGCAATTCAGGGTCATCACACTAGTGGCATTTGAGAACAGCTCAGGTTTTTTTGTTTGTTTTGTCTTTTTTTTCTAATATCGTTACTAAAATGTAACCAAGCACAACTATGATAATCCATTTCCTTAAAAATAAACAGATAGCAGCGTTAACTGGAAACATCAATGATTTGTGGATCTGCAATTACATTTTTTGAAGGGAAAAATGCAGGATGTTATCAAAGCTACTCCCTACCAACATCTTAGCCTTTTAAACCATTACAAAAGGAAAACAACATGCAAAACTAAAGAAAATATCAAAAGTTGAAAAAAACAGTTCCAATTTTTGGATTGGGGAGGCTCGAGTATCTGTATTCCTTCCACATTACACCCTTAAGCCTTCACATACCAAGTACCTGAACAGTCACGAGCCTCAAAAAGGGAGTGAAAGTACTTGTCCTTGGTAACAACCATTGGATAGACACTTCATGAAATCCTGATTCCCATTTCCTTTTAAATCCATCTTCTTCAAGGAACCCTTCACTACCCTGAAGACTACTACGTCATCTTCTCTTCCATATTATTGCAGAATGCTACATCCATGACCCTCTCTTTCTCTGCTGCAGGCACACGTGCACATTTGGGCTCTGGTGTAGGACAACCACCACTTCAGATCTCAGAATGCCTGCAGAAACACTTAGAGAAGGGCCTGCTTTTCTTTCAAGATCAATTTACTTTTTAAAATAAATGCAAGAATGCTTCTCATCTTGGTTCTTTGTAAGGTCAGTATCTGCAACTTTCAGCACTTTTCACATTCAGCTTATTTGTGTGGTTGTTCGGCAACTACAAGACCATGATAAAAGTATCCTCTCACATCCAGGCTGTTGCCGGCCTTCTCCTTCTTGCACATTTTCAGTAAAACAAAAGGCTGGATATAAGATTATTTGTTACTGAGGCTCTGCTGCAGGCCTGGGTTCCCCGCTCTCCTTTGGGCTGGGCAGCCTGTCAATAAGGCAGGTATTTTGGGAATCCCTGAACGGAAAGAGGTGACATCTCAAGGCGTGAGGAGAATGCCATTTACAGAAAGGCCGTCTTGCCACGCGGAGGGCTGACTTGACAGGGATGAAGAGATTCATGTCAGGCCTGGAATTGCTGCCAGTGCCCATGGCACCCAGAGCAGCACTCGTGACCCCGACAACGTGTCACGGGGCGGCAGGGCCGGGGGCTCCGCGCACACGAGCCGGCCCCTTTGCTTTCGCCCAGGTAAGAGCAGCTGGGGCACAGCGGGATCTCGACTGCAGCCTTTGCGCAAGATGCCCAAGAAATATTCTTGTAAGATGCCCAAGAAATATTCTTGTAAGATGCCCAAGAAATATGATGTTGAATCGGGCTGAACAGCACATGCCTAGTAGTGGTTTGCATTGGCGACCAGCTTGCCAGGAAAAGGCTGCAACCAAGAGAAGCAGCAAACCCAAAACCTTACCTCTTTATGCAGAGGGTGGCTTGTGCTGATGGCTTTAAATTCGTATGTTAAATTATAACTAATTACACTAATTATTTCTAAAACGTCCTGAGCAGAGGCAGGAAGCATGGTGCGACTGTAGTGTCCTAGAATTCAGGAAAGTCGGTGGTTTGTCTCTGGGGGCCTTAGCTCCACATTCAGTATTTTGAGGATTAAAGCAGCACTGTCGATGGCTGTGGTGCCACCGAAACGTGGAAGGGAAGCCAGGATGTTATATAAAAAAACACAGACAGAAGCATTAAGTGGCTGCATTTAAAATTCTGACTCCCTTATTTTTGATATTTAAAATGAGAAGTCACCAGAGATTTATGGCAGTGCTTTTCTTCTGTTCTTTGTAACAGCGCCGTGATTACTCTGGTTTATATATTCCAAAGGATGTTTAAACCTCAAGCAAATTAAGAAGTTAATATATCATATTTCCCCACTAATTTATATGGTGGAATTTCAACACGCTAATTGTTTCTAACTTCAGTAATTTAGATGTTAAGGCAGCAAGGGAAACAGGCTTGGTTCTAGACCTCCCATAAGCTGATCTCAAAAGTTTGAACTAATTCTGTAAAAGTGTAACAGAAGAATCACTATTCTTGTTAGTAAATAAATTTATACACCATTCAATTTCCAGCTTCCCTAAAGTCATGCAATTTTCCCAAGTCTTGAATGTGAAAAAAATCCATCATCTGACCCACAATGTGAAGCCACTCACAAATACACATACTATAATGGTGGTATCATTTGTTCCTGAAGCATAAACATTAAAACAATCTATTCCATTTTCAAAACTAGGCTGCAGTTTTGTTCGTAGTACCTCTTGTCCCCAGTAATATATTTGTTTTATTTTTTCAACTATGAAAGAAGCTAGAGGTATTGATAATAAGAAGAAAATATAGCAAATTTTAAGTCTAGCCAGGTTAGACTCTAAAATCTCCAAGATAAAGCTGAATTACTGCTAATTTGAAAAAAAAAAATCTCTGTTTCTCTGAATGAAACTCAGCTAGGAAGAGGGAAGAGAGTAATTTTCAATAGCTGTGATTCTTCCTCAAAGCTTACGTTTTATTTATATATACACCCATATATTTTTATTTACATTTAAACCTAACATAAAAATCTCACAAGCTCTTCTTTGGAGTAGTCTGTTAGAAACTACTGTTAAAATACCTTTGGGAAACAGCTTTAAGCACAGATAAATGTGCTCCCGTGGAGCTAGCTGGGTCATTTTAAGCTGTTCCTGCCCCACGGCATTTATTTTTGCTCCTCCACTGCTTGTTTCTGCCCTTCCCTGGTCCTTCCAATGGATTTCATGAGCATCCCTTGCCTGCTTCACCTCCACGTCAGCCCAGGGAGCTCAGATCACTGCTGAGGCTTACTTAAATTTCAGTAAGTCACAGGTGTCGGAGACGAGCTTGCTGCAACAAAATTAATGGAAAAGCTGGAGCAAATCATACTGAAAGGAGCATGTCAAGACTGATAAGAAACTGGTTAAAAAGCCTGGTGAAGAGATTCCTTACCCAATTTAGTCCCCGCGAACCAATTCCCCAGTGAGAGAGGGCCCTTATTAGAGCAGAGGGTTTTGCTCTATGTTTCTTCTGTGCGCAGGATTAAGGACAAAGCAGCTTTAACCAGCACTTCTCTGGCAGGGCTGTCCAATTAGCTACGCACAGGAACAGACCTTGGAATTTATTTAGTTATTTACCTTCTCCTTGAAATCGACAGCACGAAACGGGGAGTTTTGCTCGGCTTCTCTGTCTTTCTCATTGTCACCCCTCTGGAGACCTGCATGGTGACGAAGTCTTTCGTGCCCTGGTTGTCTGAATTGAGGGTTTTATTCCCCAATCTGCCCCAAAATACTTACCAGGGGCTTAGCTCAATGCAGAGGCAAGAGCCCTTCGTGCACAACTCTCTATGCAAACCATATGTTGCAGCTGAAAACTCTGCAGATTATAATTAGAACTGTCCATTCCACTTAAACAAGGTCAAAAATGAAAACTATTGCAAATTCAATAAACAGGCCATTTCAAAGTAGATGCCAGGGAGGACAAGCTTAACAACTTAATTGACAGGTAAAGCTTCATTTCTAATCCGCATTTTGATATTGTCTGTAGCCTCAGGAGTCAAAACACATCATTGTTCAGTCCTCAAAATATGCAGAGAAAATGAAAATGTCAGTTGAATGAAAAAAAAAGGAGAAGCATCTGTTTGATAGCTGTGTAAGTCTGTGATATGTAAACTGCTTTAGAGTCAAGCAGCCCTAATTAGAGTTTGAAGGCATTCTTCATTACATATACACATACAAATATGTTTTTTAAGCAATTATTGGGATCAGATGATTTGAAAAAACAAAAATTAGGGTAAAGGATTAAAGGAATATGATAACTTCCCTGGGTAGACCTCAGACGGCACTATGATGTTTTCACATAACAGCGAGGAAATAAAATACTTTTCCCACCTTTTTCCTCTTCACAATGCAGAGCTGCAGATTTCCCTCTGCTTTTAGTCTTTAATGCAAAAAAAAAGAACGATCTGTCTCTGAATCTTGGAGCAGTACAGAGCATCTCAGAGAAGCAGAGCCAAAAAGGAAGGCTGACAGGATCAACAGCCTCCACACTGGGGTGCTACTAATAGGTATTTTGGCAACAGTACAGGCTTGACTCCGATTGCTGTGAATCTTCACACAGATGGACATCAGCTCATACATACATAAAAAAAAAGTTTAATTGATTTCATTCAGCATTTTCTGCATAAAGGAGGAGAATGAGAGAATGAACCTACTGTAAACAGGGGAGTTGGAAGAGTAACACTGGCCTATGCCCCACAGCCGCGTTTCGAAACGCGTCACTAGCACCAGCAGGTTCCCTGCAATGCAAGATTCTGCATTGCAAAAGGCAAGATTTTCTGGAATGGGGCATAGCAGCAGAAGGAAACGTGTTGTGGGACTATGTCAGACCACTAATTTTTAAATACTACTCCTCAGCACAAATCAGCTAGGCCATGCTGGGAAGCAAGAGGGTGGCGAGGGAAGACAGGATATCTGTAAAATGTACAAAACAAGTGATGGGATGGTGTAGCCTAAATTCCTTGTACAGATTCAAATCTGAGAAGCACTAAGGTAGTTGATGTTTGGGCCTTCAGCATCTTTTCTCAGCAGGACATGACATTTTGAAAACAGTTATAGAATAAGAACAGAGAAAAATGACTGATCCGAGGAGAACATCTGCTTTTCCTTAGCAGCAATACTAATGCCTGCTTGCTGAGCTCGGTAAATGCCTTTACTACAGTAGGATGCACAGAGAAATGTCTTTTACATACGCAGCAAAATATGCAAGAGAAAATGATAATTATGCAAATACCTTCATAATCTGATCTGCTTCCAGCTTACAGTACCTACATCCTGCTTGTCTGAAATGCCAATGCTATCTGTGACAAATGTCCTACTTTGCTTAGTGAAAAGCTTTAAGCCATCACATAGATGAATTTGTCTTGCAAACTGACTGGGACATAAGCCAACCTCGGTAGTAATTGGTTTGGGTGGAGAAGTTGCCAATCAGGAGTGTTTTGTTCACCATGTGAGACACATGCAAGGCTGTTCTTACTCTTTCTGACAGGGCTGCTTTGGTTTTATAAGGCTAAGATAATTTGGAGGGTGGCAGCTAGGAAACAGGTAGAGAAATAAGACCAGTCAGCCACCAAGGTTCATATCTCCGAGAGCTTCACATGAACAAGAACACAGCACCTTCTGCTCCATTTTCTATAAAAACTGGTTCCCTGAAATTGCTCTACGGTCATTAGTCCATAAAATGCTTCGACCAAGAGGAGTTTCCCCTCTGAGGCTGTCATAGCTCTAAGCTGATGATCTGTAACATGAATTGCCAGTCAATATAAAAACAAAGAGATGTTACCCCGATTTTCTTGTTCTTCCTTGTGACACACATTAGCCACAACTCTGCACAGATTCATCCACAAGGAGACAGAAGCGGCGCCAACACGTCCCAGATCTGTCCTTACTTGTAGAATAGGATCCTAACAAATTCTGTCATTAAGCACACAAGACTTCTCTATTTTTTCCCTAGGATTATAATGAGATCAAATTAATCACCTGATTGCTCCATTTTTATTAGCCATTTTTGATCTCCTTCACTAACACTGAATCCCTGTCGGAATAGTAACTGCCAGCAAGGCACTCGGGTGGGTTTTCCAAGAGGCAGAAAGCAATGAAGGCAGGTGTGTTTCAAGCCAATCTTCTAATAAATCACAGTTAAAGCCCTCAGGTACTTCTGTAATTGAAGTTTGAGTAATCCAATACAATGTTGATCAAACTACTGATCTTTTAATAACAAGCTGTAGCCTTCCCAGCAGCGCCTGATCTGGGAGTCAGGTCCGGATCGCTTCCTTAGGGCCAGGGCTTTCAACGGGGAAGCTGACAGATTTCTGCTTGTTTCAGATTTTATCATGTATCTTTCTAAAGCTTTTAAAATATCTATCAGATGGCTCATAGCATCCATGGGTGTTTCAATAAAAAAAAATGGGGGGTTTATTAGTTGTCCCCGTGAAGAATGGTATTAGATGCTACTAAAGGAATAGACAAGCAGCAGTCAGGGGTTCTACTTCTCCCTATCTTAGTATCTGCTGCATGTCACTGTTTACACAGCCTGCAGCCAAAGCCATACAAAAAGCTTTGTTACTCTGCAGTTCCCTTCTCTGAAAGGCAAATGTGCACATTTTTCCCTTTATAATTTCCATTTAAAGTCTGAATTGAAGGTTTCTAAGCCTTGTCTCTCTATACAAGGATAATTTAGTTGCACTTTGTATTTTCGATGCGCTCAAAATGAACACCAGGATGACTCACGTGCTGTTTATAAGATGCTTATATTTGCCAATAAATACGTTGCTACAAACAAGCTATAATTTAAATATTCAAAACTCTTGGTTCAGCATAAAATTACTATTAATTGTAATTTTGAAGACCATGACCAGAGCTCCCATTTCAGGCTTGCAAAACTCTTCCCACACAATGAATCTTAAAAGTACGAGCACATTTTCTTTCCTGACAGGGGCAATCATTGTATCTCTGTAACTGCAGAAAAGATTACCTAGCTTTTAATCCACATTAGACGGCTGCAACAATACCATGCTGCTTCTCTTGAAAATAAACTAATTATTGTCAATCAGCACAGTGGAATGTTAACATTCTCCATAACCCGCCTTTTCAAAGGTATTCACAAAAGCTAGAAACTAGCTAATATAAACTAATCATCAGAGCCCTGCGAATGTCTCAAAACATATTTGTTCTGCAGTCTGTCATTTTTGTCACATTATTTCAATCTGCCCATTATATTTTGTCTGGACAATAAGAGTCCTGTTACACAGCTAGAGAGTGTTTTTCATCCAAATATGCAAAGCTCTTTGTGGGCATTAATTAAGCCACATTACATTCCCCACGGACACAGTATTGTATTCCTTCCAGACCTTAAGCATTTTCCTCGCCACGGGCTGATCAATAAAGCCTTCTACCCCAAGCAGTTTGGACAAAGAGAGGATCTCACGCCAGCAGGTTTCATCACGCCAAACCTTCCACACAAATCCATAGCCGCAAGAAGCGGCCTCCCCGCCAGAGAAGCGCTGAGGCGACGACTCCTCCTCCCTCCCTTTACACAACCCTCCTTTCCAAAGCCAGCACCAGGCCGCAGTTGCCACCTCGTGTTTCCCTCCAGCTGGCCGAGCCCGTGTGAGGCTGTTTGGGGCCTGGGACAGACTCGCGAGCCGCGTGGCAGCCGTCCCCGTGACGAATCTATAATGGGGCCTGACGCACGCCGAGATTTCAAGCGCCATATGGAGGAGAGCAGCAGAGCCTGCAGACACGGGACGCGCCGGTTTTGGCTACCTGGGAGGCCCGTGACACCTACAAACAAGTTTTCCTCTCAGCCCATGTCTGAGCGAGTGATCAATAATTCATCTGATAACTGAAATGCAGCACGGGCTGCCAGGTTTTTCTGTGGTTTCTGAGTAACGCGCCGTTAAAATATCACAGTGCGTTGGCACGCGGCAAGGGATGCTGGAGGAAACGTCTTACATATTGATATGCCACCCTACACCGAAGTCTCAATGTAATCCTTATGTAATTGGAAAATTAAACTGACAGTTACATATTTTGTGTATGCATGAGCCTGCTATTAAGATGCGACAGGTGAATCAAATGTTCAAAGAGAAAAATCTAGATTAAAAAACTCATCCATGGAAAAAGGGCAGTACTTTAAACCAATCCCTGTTTCTTGAGAGGTGAATGGTTGCAGTCTGACTATCCTGAGATGCAGAGCTGCAAATCCAGGCAATCTCCCTCAAACTTCCTTAATGTTTCTGCTGCTTTGGACTCTCTGATTAGGATATTTTTCCCGGACATTGGCCATTTCTAACCAACTGGTCTGCGTAAAATTCCTGCTTAGGGGAAGTGATTTAAAACTGTAGCTGTACATCTTATCCACAATTCCAATCAATCAAAAAATGTATACAGGATAAATGAAATCCCTTATCAATAGCTGTATTCATTTGGGAGGAAGCTGTCATAACTGTTAGTTCATCTGTCCTGAGGGGGGTCATATGGGAGGAATTACGTGGTTTAGTTCATGGTCGACTTTGCTAAACATATGAGGGGAAAGGAGTGAATTTAGCAATTGTCAAGCATGACTCAGAAAACCTAAACAAGTGCGATTAAAATCCCAAATTAAATCACTACAGTTACCTCAATGAGTTCAGAGTATCAGATGCTCTTCTCGACTGAGTCTGCCACATTATCGCTCTAAAAATAGGCTAGACTCCGTTTTCTTTATCTGCCCTCCATGGTTTGAGTATCTGCATTTACTCCCCCAGGAAAACAAGCCAGACTTGAATGACTGTGATTTTGTTGAGCTCGGTATATGATATATTTTAATAAGAGGGAAAGGGTTCATGTGTCCCGGGCGCGTAATTGCGGGATTAGGCTTGGGATTCAGTGCCAAACGGGAGGACCCGTCGCAGCCACCGCAGCCGGACGTCCCCGCTCGGCTGCAGCTAAATCCACACGACGTCCAGCTCGGGTTTCTCCCTGCCACAGGCTTGCAGGATTCAATTAATTCGGTAAAAAGTGCCCAATAACTTACGGATCATTTTACCTTCATGATATATCGTTTATAATTTCTTACTATTTATTCTTGGTAAATTTATTGCTGTAATACTGGGGGGTGAACACAGAAAGACGACACCGTCGCACTCACAGCTTCTTGCCTCTATTGATCCCAGCTGGCTCCTAATGCAGGATAGGACAGCGTAGGAAAGGTTACTTGGATGACCTCCAGCATTCCTTTCCTCTGAGAAAGCACACACGAACGCTTACCGGGAGAGACGGAATTTCCAAAAGAATTACTGAGCATCAGAAATCAATTTCAAGTTGAATTTCCAATAAAGTTCACAAATACTTGCAAATATAAGCTACTAAAGTCTTACAATGGTTTCTGCCCAGATTGTCGTTAAAGTCCTGCACAAACAATACACAGCTCTCCCACCTAAATTCAGTACTCTCCTCAGAAAACGTTGTCCTGTACAATGCTGAATAGTCTTTACAGGGCACAACTAAACCTTAGTCTTTGCTAATTTCTTTCCTATTATACAAAGAATATGGGAAATCCATGATCTGTGCTTACTGTGACCAGAAATCAAAAGTGATAATTGTGCTTTTTATTTATGACTAAAGATATTGATTTGACCGTTAGGAACAATGATAGAGGAGCAATTTTTAAGCATGTTTAAACAGAAACAGTCTATCCTGTAAAGTTTCATCTGTTTTCCTTACTCTTTCTATTGAAATATTCCTGAAAACACCTACGAGTAAATCTGTGTAGTAGTGTAGCATAATATTATGAGTCAAATGGAAATTTCTAAGACAAGAACTACTGCAAAAATATCCTAATTTTGACCTCTGGCTCCTTCCCGTCAGCTGTCACTAACAAAAATAAAGTTGTGATGAGGGAATTTGGATGGAGTCTTTTCATAAAAGACA
>JAVCKT010022159.1:0-22023 GCA_032273925.1 Rhynchotus rufescens
TAGCTTGACTTTACACCTTAGCTTGACTTTACACTGTATGCGCATACTTCAGAGAATGATAACATGAACAGTAAATCATACACAATATAAGCAAACCTTCCTCAAAAGCCTGATTTTTTTTTCTCATTATTTACTTGATAACGTACTGGGAGAACAGCAAACTCCCTTTGTATTTTAAGATAGGAAGGACTACTAATGTGTAAACTACATTATATATATATATATAAAGTAAAGGGGAGGGGAATATAAAGATTGTGTCATTGCCCATTTCATACATTGGCAGCTGAAATATGTGTAAGAAAGGAAAGCAAATATGAACTCTCCCACACTTCCCGAGTAATTCGTATCCACACCCTCAGCACACCTAAAGAGGAATTTCTGTGGCTCAGAAACTCAGTGTCACCCTGAAATCATTTCTAACAAGAAACAGATTTCTAACACTTACAGCTCTGTGC
The DNA here is from genome assembly GCA_032273925.1 of Rhynchotus rufescens. Taxonomy (NCBI): domain Eukaryota; kingdom Metazoa; phylum Chordata; class Aves; order Tinamiformes; family Tinamidae; genus Rhynchotus; species Rhynchotus rufescens. The sequence continues at coordinate 456 of JAVCKT010022159.1, forward strand.
TGTAGGTGGCATAAAAACTCATCTGTCAAAAATACATAGTACTGGGGCACTAAGACCCTGTATGTTTTCACAAGAGTAATCTGTTGTGCTTTCAGTCAAAATAAAACAAAACCTAAAAGGCTAAAGAAATAAATACACTGGAAATAAATGCACCCACACATATGTACCCAAAAAGTTGTCTCTGTACCAAAAAGCATAGCTTGCTATGTATGTGATAGAGAAACTTGCCCTTTGGTATCAGATTTACGTGCCTGTTGTTGTACATTACAAAAGGTTTAATCCACATACAGTCTTTTTACTTATTAACTTCTACTAACGGAGAATGGCAGCAATGTGGGCATGGCCATCTAATGGCTTTGGTCAAGTCCTGCTCCCATTTCTGCCATTAGAAAAGCTTGCACTTCCTTAAAAAAAATTAACAATAAAAGCAGAGGGGAGGGAGGGGGAGAGAGATACACTGAACAAAACTCTGGTCTAAAAAATATTCTCTCTTGCCTATAAATTCAAAGTATGTATCCCGGGGCATACCTGTAACATAAAACACTTCTTAAGTGCATTTTGAAAAACAAACAAAAAACCAAAAAACCCTTCAGGAAATCCATATCCAAGCAGGCACTCCTGCACTGCCTGGCGGCTTCGGGTTGACACCTTGCTTTCCTTTGGAAGTCATATGGGTTCCTTCATGGCCTGACCACCCTTCCAACAAGCAATTTATGGGATTCTCTGACCGTGTTTATTTGGACAGGCCCCTCTCTGGTTCTGGTTTGTCGAGGTTGCCGCTCCTGGTGCCGGCAGGCCCCGCCACATCCAACTTCATCCATCGTGGTCCCACCAGCAGCTCTCCACCTCTCCCAGCCCTTGACAGGCGCGAGCAGCCCAGTAACCCCGAGCACGGAGCGAAACGACACCTGATCCCTTACGACCAGGCAGCCTCCATCACCCAAGCGCACGCAATTTAATAAAATGCATCTCCCCGCCGCGCCGGGCCGGGCCGGGCCCGGGCCTCTCCGCGCCGCTCACCTCGTGGAGGCGGCGCCGTGCCCCGCGGGAGGTGCCCATGGCGGCCCCGCCGGCCCCGGGCGCCGCTGCAGCCGCCACCGGGGCGGCCGCGGCCTCCCCTCGCGTCGCGTCGCGCAGGAGCGGGGCGGGGCGATGGCCGCCGAGCCCCGCCCTGCGGGACCGTTAGCGGCCGTTAAACGCGTAGGCAAACCCATGCAAACGCAAACCCTAACAATCACAAACCCATACGAATACAAACCCAAGTACACATCGGTTCCCTGTTTGAAGTGGAGCGCTGTAGTGTGGTCACTACCTTGTATTTTTGGATCACATGTGAACAAGAGTAGATTGGCGTTGTCCCGAGTGCTCCCCTTGTGACACACCATGCCTACATATGCTGTTAACACACTGAGGGGTTCTGGCTAAGTGGCTATTGAGAAGTGCTATAAACCCACACTTCCCGCTTCCCACAGGGAACAAAAAGAGAAGGACTTGGAAGAAAGTGGCTAAGAAAAATCATCTCTAGAATAGGATGGCGACTTCATCATGTACACACATATGATCATGTGTGACATTTTTGCCACACTCACATGTCATGGCTCACATTTGATCATGTGTGATCTCCCTGGCACAGGGAGGCTGTGGAGTCTCCTTTTCCGGAGATCTTCCAAACCCACCTGGATGCCGCCCTGTGCCCCGTGCTCTGGGTGTCCCTGCTGGAGCAGCGGGTTGGACTAGATGATCTCTAGAGGTCCCTTCCAACCTCAACCATTCTGGGATTCTGTGATTCCATGGGCAAGTTTTCAAGCACAGGACAAGCACGTTTTCATGGGACAGGTTGAAGCAGGTGCATCAGTTAGGGTGAAGCAGGGCTGTCACCCTAACTTGTATATGCCACCTCTTTTAGCAACAGGTTAATCACAATATGTCCCCACACCACACAGGGTATCAACGTGTGCAAAGCACTTGCTGGTGAAGCGCACACAGCACAGCCTATACATAGCCAAGGATAACAGTTTTTCAGGATAGTAATATTTGTGACTAGCGCTGGCAATGAAATCTCTGCAGCTGTGCACAGAAAACACGTAGTGCAGGTTGCTGAAGGGTTTGTGTTCCCCTGTGGCCCTGTTGTGCAGCTAGGTGTGTTGGTGGATGTGGCTCTGGCGGCCACGGTTGTCCTGCCGCACAAAATAGGCTGCATGGGGTGGTGTTGACGAAGGTCTCTCTCTTTGGCCACCCTCTTCCTCCCATCAGTAGACCCACGCCAGCTTTAACATTAGTGAAGTACAACGGCTCATAAACAGAAGGGGAGTCAGTCTCAAGGTCTAGCAGTGTCTCAGGTGAAAACACTGCAAGAAACATAACTCGGGACACTTTCTTTTATGCACGTCCACTGGTCCATCTGAGCCTCAAACCCAGACTAGCCTTTAGTGCCAGTCTTGATAGAGGTTCGTACATTGTACAAATCCACAACACTGTGGCCCTGAGGGAGGGGACAACTCATTTCCTACACACTCTCAGATCATTGAGCCTCCCTCCCCTTCCCCATTAGGTAGGCTCATTCCGTGGTCTGAAGCTAACCTGTTACTAACCTGTTACGCTCAACTTAAGTTGTGTTTTTAATTAATTTTATAGCATGACAGGAACAGAAATAAGCTATAAACTGATATTTCATTCCCATGTATAGGAGTGGTAGAAACTAGAAAAACTATAATAAAGTCTTGCTGATGTCCTTTCAATTGTTCTGTTCCTAGGCTATGGTGCACACTTTATCATAGCTCCTTGATACAAATGTGCACAACAAAAATGCTTCACAGCGTGGTTACACTCAGAACATCTTCCTAATGCCTTTTGTCACATTGAAGTCCCCTTTCCCAAGAGGAAAGGCCATGGGGACAGATAAAGTAGGTCAGTCAGAACAGAAAACAAGTGCCTGGAGATGGCTGTAGGGCTGGTGTCACGGCTGACGTCCAGCCCGATGCCATCAGGATCCCGAGAAATGCAGTTTCAGCTGAGCTCCATGCAAGCAGAGCAGTCAGAGAGCAGTCACCATCCTGCAGAAAGAGCCTCTGTGCAGGAATTGAGCAGGGCTGAACAAGCACCGGGATAACCCTGGTCAAAGTGAAGGTCTCCTGCACGGCCGGCTCACATCGCTCCACGCTCTGCAGCGACTAGGGCAGGGAACCAGCGAGCGGGGCCGGGGGGCTCCAAGCCCCTGGGAAACCTCTCTGCTTCTGAAGCACTTTGCACGTGACGGGCCATGCGACTATCATTTGTGCCTTCTATTCTCTTTATTCGTTTTCTTCTTTTAACTTAGATCACCTGCTAGACTCCATACATTGCAGCTCGCAGTAACACTGTATATTGGTGATAAAAGAAGTTTGGAAGTTTTCCTACTACTGCCTCTGTATTACACTCTGGTGCTGTTTTATTCAAATCACCTGTAGTGTGATCACTTGCTTTTCCCATTTTTTCATTTGTGTCAACAAAGGCAACTGCCAAGAGTCTGGACAGGCAAATTACAGCCGCAGAGTTTGCCCATGTGTGCAGAAGATGATACTACACGTATGGCTTAGGACACCTAAGTGGCTCTGCCAGTAGCATTTATATGCCCCACAAGCTGTTGAAGATGACCACGGGTTTTTTTGTAGACACAAGTTTATTCTCCAACATAGATCCTTTTCATATTTGTTTTCAATCTTTATTTTTATGTATGGTTTCTCTTTCACTTAGCTTGAATCCTTATATCCACTCCAGCATTACTGCTGCAGTAACTAACCCTTCTTGTGTCCTGATAGTTGTGTCTTCCCAGCTTTATTAATCACAGAATGGCTGAGGTTGGAAGGGGCCTCTAGAGATCATCTAGTCTTTGGGATTTATCTACATTATTCCTTAAGGCCTTTGTGGTAATAAATCGTCCTCTAGTGACCAGTTTTCCTTCTCTATTTCTTATCCTCAAGATACTAAAGCAGCAGGTACTGTAGAAATGTCTGTGAAAGTTATACCTGTGACAGCTAGATATATATCGAATTATTCTCTCAGTGATGAGCAGCATCAAACATGGGCTTTTTGCATTTACGACAACTGCAGTGAATCAAGCACCTACTTAGACACCAAGAACTTGAATGGAGCCACCTCAAGCAGAAGTTTCCCCAAGCTCACAAGCCCTCCAAAGTGCCTACAAAGAGAAATCTTTACAAAGAGAAAACAGTGCCACAGCAAAGCCACACTGAGGGTGAAATGTCATCAACTACCACTGGTAATTATTCTCCTTTATTGCATCCCTGGGAAATCAAATCTCCTTTATTGAAACCCTGGCTTTGTGTGGGTTCGCTGCCAGCACACAGGGGCCTTCCCACCACCGTGCCTTTTCTCCTCAGTCCCTCTGGATCTCCACATCCCTGAGCACTGCAGCCTAAAGGAGCTGAATGCCTCTGTCGGCCTGAAACACTCGAGTCCCCTCATCTCTGTTTCTGTCTTCTGCGTTTATCCCTCCCGGTGGATCCCACATGGGCAAGAAGCAGTGCCGGGAGGAGGCCGGTCTGCTGCAGCCCTGACCCTCCTCAGCCCTCAGGCTCCTTGGGCTCCCTGGTGCCTCCCGGAATGGCTGCTGGGCAGGAGGCCCTGCAAAGTCACTCCTCCTGCGAGTGTTTTTCCCGTTTTACCAGTAGAGGGAGCAGATATTTGCACATGCTCTGGAGCTTTTGTTCAACCTCTAAATAAGCTCCCAAAGCTGAACATTTCCTTAATTGTGCAATCATGTGAATGTGTTTAGCCTAAGATTTTCATTAAAATGTAGGATTTTAACCAGTCCTTGAGTTCCTCTATCTTTATGGACCTGTGATTCATGAGACACAGTCCTGCCACAGTCATCTATGATGTCTAGTTTCACAAAATTTCCCTGGCGCCTGTGTGCTTCCTGTTTCAGAAGAGCAGGCAGAATTAGCCCATACATAGGATGCTACATATCTTCAGTCTCACTTGGCAGAAAGTTATGCATTCAATTCAGAAATGAAAGTTAAAAATAGAAATAGAAATATATCTGAAATATCAGGGACAAATAGGACTTGCAGGAGAAAATAAATATTTTTCAATAAAAGTGTGAGGACAGCCAGGTTTAAATAGCAATGCAGCACGCTTAAGCATAAATGTCTGTGCAGCTGCCTGCAGGAGCCAATATTATGTTGTATGACTCCAATTAAACACAGCTTTGCACAAGGCACAGTATATTATTTTCCTTTCAGATCAAAGGGATATAAAGCTTTTCTTGTTCCTTTAGATTCTGACTATAATACGACTGCACAGAAGAGAGTGTCTCTGAAAGAGAAGTTATTATGGCTGGCAAGACTCCCACACACGCGGGCAGAGCAGTGGTCACTCTGGTCAAGTAATTCCTAACCACACACTGAAATGCAATATCGAGAAGGATGCTGAAGATCATGTGAAATTAGAGAACTTTGCAAGGCCACCGCAACTGCATTTCATTTTTGCTTGCCCTAGGGAATAAGCTGTCTCTGTATTGTCCATGGGCTATGTTAAAACACCCAGCCTGTGTTTGCAAGGCTACCACTTCTTTTAGATCCGTAACCAGCTCAATATGCTGGAAGGTGCCAGCATTACGGTGTGCATTTACACCTTGGGACAGTTTCACCTGCAGCACTAGAGGGCAGAGGCTGCCACGGAGACTGCAGGTAACGCAGCTCCCTGCTCCTCGGATATTCTTGCCAAGGTCACGCTCAGACCACAGCCCAGAAGCTGCAGCAGCATTACCAAGTGGCCATCCCTTCTCTGTCTCAGTTTCTAAAACACTGTTTCAGTCTCTAAAATACTGTTTTTATGGGAAGCCACAGAGCGGTACCGCCTGATGTCCCAGGCCCTCTCAGCTAAGCTAACCCAGCATGGGTTGGAAATTAGAGGCATTTGTCTCACTGCCTGTGTCTCCTATCAGTATAGGGCCAGTTCTTCCACAGCTGGTTTGTTATGTTTCTGTATTTAGATTTCTGTCCTCAGGAATCTCGGCTGGGCGACATGTGCAGGAGCCAGTGACTGTGAGGACGTCTGCAGAGCTTTCTGCAGAAAGAAGTGCTCTGAGCTGAATGGAAATAGGATTTCTAGCTGCTGTAGCTGTGGAAATAAAATGAACCTGGAGATATGACCTGGGAAAATCACGGTGCTTAGAAACAGGAGTGAAATGCTAAGCGCAGTGAGTAATATGGAAATAGATGATGTCACAACTGTTTGAGGAAAAGCTTTGGATTTACTTCTTCACAGAATCAAAACTGGAAGAGGGCAGCGCTCTCCTTGGTGGAGGACAGGATGGCAAGGAGAACGGCCGCAGGCATCTTCCCTAAATCCAGGAGACGATCTAATTCCCTGGTTTAATACTACTGCTATGAAGGAAAATCAAAACTGGGTATTACAGAAGTGTCAGCAGAGAAAGGGGTTAACTGGTGCTGTAATTCTGCAAATGCAGATGGATGAACTGAAGCTGCTCATGAACTGCAGCGACTCGCTCCTGCCTGGAGATGACTCCATGACTGAACATCTCCTGCAGTCTTTTCCATCTGATGCCTTTCCTTTCCTCTCACATTTATGTCATGTGAGGACATATACTACATTATAGGAATGTCAGAGAGAACCCTCCAGCAACTGTGCTTTCCTTTTACTTCCATTTTCCCTCAAGAGTGACTACTTTTCCCTGTGAGCAAAACTGGGATCCGATGACAAAATCTCATCCCCAATCAAGTCTTTTCCCAGCAGAATTTCCACAGGACACGACGGGCATCCACACGAGCACAGGGACGACTGCAGAGGGGAATAACTAAGATCAACGACCACTCTATTGGAAGGCACCGGGGGGTGACAGGGCCGCTGCTCGGGGGACACGCGCCTGCCTGCAAGGGGAACGGAGCGGGGCCGCCCCGCGAGGAGGCCGCGGTGGGGAAGGCGCTGGAGGAGCCGCGTTGGGGAAGGCGCTGGACTTGGGGAAGGCTCTGGACTTGGGGAAGGCGCTGGACTTGGGGAAGGCGCTGGAGGAGCCGCCACCTTCGCCTCGCGGTGCCGCCGCCCCCATGCGGCGGTGCTGCCGCCATGAGCGGCCTGGAGCCGCCGGCACGGGCGGCCCAGGCTCGGCCGTGGCCGCCCCGCCATGTTTTCCTCGTTTCCTCCCTCTTGTTTTAAATCCAGTCTCCTCCGGGCCGGAGCGGCGCTTAGTGGGGCCCTGAGCCACAGTCGGAGCCATCCCTGCGGTGCCAGCGAGCAGGAATGGCTGCGGGAGCTAAGAGCCGAAACCTGCCTGGTGTGGGGAAGGCAGGTCCATTCCCCACACACTGGTTCAGGCTCTGAAAAACAAAAACAAATAAATCACAACCTGCCATTGCTGTTCATTCCTAGGAAACAGCCTTTTCACATGGAGAAGCGCTCTCCCTGCCTCCCGCTCGCCCTGCATGGGGCTTTGGATTTAATGAATTAATTAAATTAATTTAATGAATTAATTAAAATGGCTTTTTTTTTCAGTGCCCTCGGGCTCGCGGGCCCTGGGCGTTTGCGTGTGGTCGACATGGTTGGTTTGTGACCGTGCTGCTGGGTGAGCGGGAGCTTGGGGCTGGGCTTGGAATAAGGTCCCCAAGAGCACGAGGCAAAGGGGTGAGCACTAACGCAGATAGACGGCACCCTGAATAGAAATACCCACTGCATCAGCTCAGGTGCAGGCAAAAAATAAAATGAATGTTTTCCAGGTAATGTCAGTAAAACTGAACCATCTTGAAGTAGCTGCTGGCTTCAGATGCCTTCGTTGCTTTGAGGTCTGGTGGGCTGGTGACCAAGGATGTAAGAAGGCGAAGGAATCGCTCTGTGTTTGTCCTTTCCTTGTGCTCTCCTCTACACATCTGCTCCTGACCAGAAAAAAAAAAAAAACAGGCTTAGGCTCTCATTTTGTAAATAATCAATAACCTAATTTGTTTTCCTGTGTCTTTCTCGTGATACACTGCAGTTAGACACTTGGAAAAGTACAAGGTGCTGGAAGAGAGGCCTTCTAAATGGCCATGTCCAAGGAAAACCTAGGAGGCAATAAGAAGGATAATCATTAACTACCTGAGCATCATGTCAGACCTTCTGGTCTTTGGGGCTGGTGCGTGATTTAATCAGCACATGGATTGTGGAATGGAGCTTTTCAATATGCCCTTTTATTGTGATTAAGTGTGGGCTGCATTTTGACATCCATAAAAACTTCAGATAAATACAGCAATCTATATGCATAATACGGTAATTGTGACAACTGGAAATTAAGAAAGATACTACTAATTATATATAGCACAGTTACATGCAGGTCGCCTGGTGCATTGCATATTTCACTGATTAAAATGACATTAGTTAAGAAGACTCTTGCTAACGTAAATCTTACTTTCTTATCTTTCGAAATCTAGAGAAATTAAAAATGAAATTTACATTCTGTATTGCAAATGCAGAACAGCTGGCCGGCATTTTTGGCATGATCCATGTGTGTGCACACCACAAAGCAGCCAAAACCAGCACAAAGGCCGTGGTTACACACATCGCATGCTAACGTGAACCGCAGAGCCCTTTATGTCGCGAGCCTGCAGCCACTGAAAACAATTATTTTTTTACCATGTAATTTTCTTTATTCAGTCCACCCTTTATTCAGTCCACCCAACTAGAACTATCCTCTGCTAACAGACATTGATTTCTCTTGTTAACCACGCTCTGCAAATAACAAGAAAATCCAAACTTTGCCCAAATTCAGCGTGCTTTATTGCCATTTCTGATGATGGCAAAGCGTGGATAGCGCTTGTGGAGCTCACAGTGCTGAAGTGAAGTGAGCTGTTTGCGCCTGACAGCCGCTTGCCCAGTCGTTGGCCCCACAGCTGCCTTGCCCTGACCTGCTGGCCCCGGGGTGACAGGCTGAGAATGCAGCTCATGCTGCTCTGTCTTGGCTACAGTGCCTGATTGTGTGTTAGAAACCCAGCAGGATTTACAGCAAAAGCCTCTGGATTAGTGATTTACGGACAGATAGCAACTTGTGGGCACTTTTGACGAGGATCAGGGGTGAAGCAGTGACCCGGAGTGGGAAGGTAATGCATCCTATTAGCAGGACTCATCTGACTTACAAGCCTCCCCTTACACTTGCTAGGGGAAAACAGATGTCTTATTAGCTGCCATTCTTAAATGGCTTTTGTCATCGTGTCAGCCTTGAAATAAAATAGGGGTAGGTGGGAAACAATGACCACAAAAGAGCTGCTAGACATGTTAAATAGAGTGAAGAAAAGCACAAGTGTTCAGAAAAAGCAAAGTACAGAAACGTATGGAGATTTTTTTCTACCTTTGTGGACAATGGAAGAATAAGCTTTGCATCTAGTTATCACAAAACACTGTGATATTTTAATACTATGTGTGCTTCCAGTGAGGACGGACTAAAATTAACAATCTGCAGAAAAATAATCTGGTAATGTTCTGTGGCCATCTCTCTTACCCATTTGTGAAATGCCTAGTTAGCGTAAATATCTCACAGGCCATCCACCCTCCCTTTCAACATCTATTTTGATGCTGTAGAAATATGGAAGTATATGCAGACTCTCACTTGCCAGCCTGAGAAAATAATGCTCTTCATATAATTGAAAAGAAACAAACACTTTTAAGTCAAGTTTAACCAGGAATTAATTCAGTAAAACCACTGAGCCTTCCTCCTCAGTGGAGGAACCTCCTTCTCTTTCCATGAGAAGGAGGACAGGTGGAAGACACCAAACTAGCTTTAAGATCTCTTGGTGTTGAATGCATTTCAAAGCCGAGGAGGAGCTGAGGCCAGGGGACCAATGGTGCAGGGCTGTTCTTCCCCCAAAATGCTGTCAGGGTGATGCAAACAGGCCTGAGTGTAGCTGAGACTGTCATGGCCTGAGTTTTATCCCCCAAGAAGCTGCTGTGTTCACAAGGTTACATATTAGAGAGGAGAGTGTTCGCTGTTTGCTGGATTGGCTGTTCCTTTGGCTGCACAGGAGGATGTTTCTCTTGGGAGAGAGACTACCAGCATGGAAAGAAGTTAGTGATGGGGTTCCTCTGGGGCTGGGTTTAACAGTGGCTTTGATCTGTATTTTCACTAGAGGCAGAAGCACAGGAAGGGAGGTAAGTAAGGACGTTGTTGACCCCATATTGGCCAATGGAAAGTGGAATAGAATATTCTGCAAAAGCATAAAGCAAAATGAGCATGAGAATCACTGTGATAGAAATGGAAATATATTCAATAGCAAAGTAATAGTCTCCTTGTTTTAGGATTAATCACGGGAATTTGAGTTGTTCAGCTGTGAATGACAGAGGAGGAGTAAGTCTTAGTTTTATTAGTCATGACAAGATGACAATGCGCCACTGAGGTGTGTTGACTCTGAAGAGAAAAAAAAAAGTTGATCACAAAATCTGTTAATTAAGGTATTTCATACAAAGGCCAGAAGGTACTGCCACACTCAGAGATCTGTTATCTTTAAATACTTTATACTGGTCACTATTTGCCAGAAAAGATTTTTTCAGCTTGGAACAGAGATAAAGATGATGATTAGAGGCAGTCTTTCTCTTAGAAGAGAATATTTACCCCAGTAACTAACTCGGCAAAACTAAAGGCTGAGATCTTCTAAGATCCCTCCTCAGAAGTCATTCAGAAGAGTTAGCAGCAGGAAGGGAAAAGGGCTTTTAAGTTAAGCTGAAGAGCAATTTTGGCACAAGAATGAATGATGCAAGAGGGTGTGTGAATCCTACCAGATCTCATGCCAGAGAAGGAGCTAAAGGAAGTGACCAACTCCATGACCCTTTTTGGCTGTCCTTGTCCATGAGCTGAGTACCCAGGCTCAGCTGCAGAGGACTTGGTCAGCTTTAACGGGGATGGGGAAGTTAATGGCAGAAGATCATTGAGAGAGGGAAGTTCTTGGAAGCTGGGGACTCTGCACTGGGGCAGTTGGCAGGTAAGGTAAGCTGGTGTTTGCTTTTCTAATATAGCATCACTGCTTAGAGAGCCTGAGGGGTTTGGGTGGTTGAAAAAGGTGAAACTCAGTTTGTCCTGTGCAGAAGAGCAGAGTGGAAGCAGGAGCTGGCAGTAGGCACTGAATGGAGTCAAAACCTCCTTTGGGTCTAGGCTCTTCTCTCCCTTTGCCCTTGTGAGTGAATGATTAAAAGGATGGGAGAAAAACAAATGATAAAATGGGTTTGAATGTTGGGAGATAGCAAGGAAGAGAAGCTTTTCAACTACGCTTTCAAGATTAAAGTCATCATAGCCACAGTCCAGGTCAGCTACTGATATCTTCTGGCATGTATGAGCTTGAATTTTTCCATCATTCCTGTCAAAAACTAGCTAGGTCAGATACTCCACTGAGGGAGTGTAGGTTGCTTTGTGCTATAGCGTGGAGGACAACATAGACTCCTCAAATCTGTCTGCTATCTGCAGTTGTACCCACTTATAGAAGAACCATTCCCTTTTATTTCTTCATCTGGCAAAGTTGATGAAGGAGATTTAATTAAAAGCAAGTTCAAGACTGTGTAGGGTGGAGAGTCTTTCCCCTGTCCAAGACTGGGTGCTGTAAAACTGTGAACCTGTTAAATGGTAAGGCCATGTGCTCCTCCACCTCTTTGGGTGGTATCATAATGCATGTTAAGAGCCTTTTGGACTGTCACAGACAATATTGTACTCCCCAAGGTGTGCTCCACATACATACACCAGGTATGCTCCACAGAACATCAAGTATATATTTTTGGAGGGGGCTGCCCACCATTCTGCTCACAAATACCCTTCGTTCACCACAAAACACCTTAAGTTCCCTCCTAGCTACCCAAAGCCTGGGTGGCAGGAGCACGCCCATTGCCTCTACCAGAGCCTGGCTGCACAGTGCAGAGCCACGTGGAGAGGCATCCAGCACATCCCTTTTCTCCATCTCTAGATGCCCTTTTCTCCTGGGGTTCCCTGGCCGGGTGTTTCCAGGGCTCACACAGGGCAGCACAGAGGGGCCCGTGCCGCAGCCTCAGCTCCAAGGAGCTGCTCCAGCTGAGCCTCCCGCCGCCTTCCCGAGTAACCCAACACAGCGAGAGCAGCGATAACACCGGCAGGTAAATCCCTGGGTATTACCAGGGTCAAGAGGCCTGAATTTGAGCATTTTCCAGTTCTTGTTAATGGGAGGGGGCTTCTTTTTGACTAATCTGAGAAGCTGCAGGTCCGCTGGCAGTACCAGCTATTCCCCCTGATAGCTGTGTCACCCACCTACTGCTCTGGCTGCCTATGACAGCAGGTACTTGCTCTCAACGCAACCAGCCTGAGCAGAAAATGTTGAAGATTAGCTTAGAAGATGTCCTAACATAGTCTGACAGGATGGGAGAGTGACAGCAAGTGACCAAGGACACCCTAGTGAATGAATATTAAAGGATAAAGAAGAAGCATAAACTTGATAGGTGCCGATGAGGAAGGACTTTGAAGAAACATTGGTGGAGATCAAGAAGACTTCCTTTATAAAGAGAGACACAGAGGGACATTGAAGGGGTCATGATTATGTAAGTGGAAGAAAGCTATTGCGTAGAATAGCAGCGTGATGATCTTTCTGTATTACACTTGTATTCACTAGCTGTTTGCAGTGATCAGCCCAGGGGCTTAGATCATGGTGGCATCTGAGCATACAACAACAACTGGAGATGTCCTGGGTGGTTGTAGGCACGATCCAGAAGGAACTACCTACAACTCTGTGGGCAGGCTGTAGTGCAGTAGCACAGTTTAACACATCAAGTACCCAGGACTTCACGGGCATGCTCTGCACCCTGTGTGCTTCTGCTTCTTGGGGAGCTGAGGAAGCATGCTTAAATTTAAAAAGGAATAATCATGTAAAAAAATCAGGGTCTGCAAATCTCCCTTAGGGAAAAAATATCCCTATTCTTAAGGGCATATCTCTTTGGAACTTGTAGAGAGGTTTGGAACTTCTAGTGGGGGTCCAGTGTAGAGCAACAGAGATGATCAAGGGACTGGAGCATCTGTCGTATGAGGAAAGCAAGCTGGGCCTGTTCAGCCTGCAGAAGAGAAGACTCAGAGCTCCATGTCAGGAGGAACTTCTTCCCTGTGAGGGTGACAGAGCCCTGGCACAGGCTGCCCAGGGAGGCTGTGGAGTCTCCTTCTCTGGAGATCTTCCAAACCCGCCTGGATGCCGCCCTGTGCCCCGTGCTCTGGGTGTCCCTGCTGGAGCAGGGGGTTGGACTGGATGGCCTCTAGAGGTCCCTTCCAACCTCAGCCATTCTGGGATTCTGTGAATCCATTGAGATTACAGGGACCTAGTCGTAAGAGGTCTGAATTGAAATCCTTCAAAAATTCCTTACTCCTTCTATTTGCTCCAGCTATGGTTTGTTCAGCTTTCTGTGTCAGGACAACAGCTTGGTCCTTCACGTACTTCATGTTTGGAGAGAAGTGATATTTGCATTTCTGCTAGCATTAAAAATGGCATCCTTCTTTCAGAATTTCCTTGTAGAAAACAAACCAACCAACCCCTCACAACCTACGCCTCTGAACTACTGCCTTACGGACTGCGAAGGACTAAGGGCTTGTTAGTGCCGTTGCTTGTAAAATAACCCTGCCAAGGCTTTGACACGGCACTAGGCTGCCCCTCTCATCCCCAGCACCGCATTACAGTCGAGCCTGCGGATCTAATTGCAGCAGGGCAGGGGAAGGGAAGGGAAGAGCGGCGCCTGCCTCCCGCCCGGCGCTGCCACGCGCTGCTCCGACTGCCCGGGGAGCCGCGCGGCCCCGCTGCCCCCTTGGGATTACACAACATCAAGCACGCAGGCTTAGCAAATACCTGTATTAAACATGTGCTGCTGGCACGGCTTCTCCTTCACAGCGTTCAGCAGCGCTGTGTTTTTAACCTTAACGTTTGCAACGCGTCGGCTTGGCGGTATCGCGTGGTGCTCCTGCTCGCGGTGCAGGTGGAGGGGTGGGACAGAGCTGAAAGCTGTTCCAGAAGAAGGCCTGCATTGATGGTGCTTTTCCTGTCTGTGGGAGCGGGGAATTGTCAGGATGCCAACAGCTCTGCTCCCTTTTCGAGCAAAAACATTTTCTAGCAGAAGAGACTTATGATTTCTGTTCCAGCTGAAACGTTTCCACTGATTTCTCTCGGTTCCACTTGAACACTAAGCTTTGGATCAGAACATTTGGGCAGCTGGTTTTCTGGACAGGTTATTGATTCCTGGTGCTGTGGCTCATCTGCAGAAACCTGAGAGAGCAGCTGAGAGATTCCAGTGGAAAGCCATATATGAAAGGTGAACTTGACTTAAACACAGATTTCAGCTTGAAATATCAAGGTTTTAACTGAGAATGATTTAACTTCCAGGGCAGAATATGTCTTTGTGATGACCAAAAGAAAAGATCATTGGAGGCACCAGCCTTTTCTGCCTTCAGAGCTCCCACCAGTCAGTCATTCAACCCGCAACCCTTTAATAGACCAGAGTCCAATTTATACTTTCTGTCCATGGTCCTAAATGAATGAAATGGCTGCAGCTGGAAATACCTGGACCTCACAGCAGCACCTACCTCTGGACATTAGGTACCGATTAGCATGAATCTCACAGTGGCCTCGTGTCTCCTGCATATTATCCAAGGACATGATTACTTAAATGCAATTTATAGTTGCATTACACTATTATAACACAGACTAACATGACCAGATTGCAGAGTCTGCTCCATATACTGTATAGATCCCCAACCAACCATCATTTCTATGCACAGCCTGCTGTGGGGAATTATACCTCAATCACAAAATCAGACTCAAAATATTTCTAGATAGCACTTTTTATGATCCAAAGAATATTAAGTTATTTTTTTTCCCATTAGTTAGAAAACGAGTTTAAATCCAATTAGAAGAGCAACCTGGCCTGAACTGTCGGTGGGGATCACTGTTCAACTTTTAGCATACAAAAAGGAGCTGACAGTTTTTGCTAAAAGTCACTACACTCTGTATAGAAATCACTGCTGAAAATCAAAAGACCAAATTACTTTTCTGTGTGTAGGTAATAAGCACATTTCAAGATGGGCAAAAAAAGCCTGTTAGGACATTTCTAGCTTCAGGAATTTGCAGCCTAAGGAATTAACAGAGACATAAAATGAATGAGCTCAGGTAGGATAAGAAACTCAAGTTGCTTTCATCATTATTAATGCAATGTGAGGGGCTTGCCCAGTTTGCTGGAGCCTTTTATTAACCAGGATTGACTCTTTATGTGTCAAAACTGTTTTGACTGCTTCGGTCTTAGCAATTGCATTAGATATTGGAGTGGTTTTTGGTGGTGGTAGGGGTTTTTTTTCAGAATGAAAAATAGAAATTCAGCTAGGCTGGGGGTCAGTTCTTTCTTTCCAACCTTGAATTTCAGTGTGGCACAAGGGAGCTTCTGAGGGAGATACCCTGGACATACCACAGACCACAGTGTTTCTGGGCTCCCCCTTGTGCTTGGAAAGGAAGAGGTTCCCCAGGGCTTCTCTCCTCCCCTGGGACACGGGTGATGGTGAGTGAGCACTGGGGCTGCCCAGGAGGGCTGCACAAGGAGCCCCTGCTCGCTCACCAGCACGGAGCACGTGCCAGAGGGACCAGAGGGCACCCCGTGGCAGGCACAGCCCCTATTTAACTTGCAGGAGCACGTTCAGCTTCACACGGATACGAGCGTTAGACCTGGCTTGGGGTTTAGGCCCCTCTCTGCTTTAAGGAGGAGGGGACTGTGAGGGATTGCACTCCTTGGAGGTCCCTGTCATTCCTGACACGCAAACAAGGCTGTTTTGAGTCCGGTGTCCTGGACTATTTGGATACAGAGGAGACCACACAGAGGCAGCAACTTGCCTTCTGTTCCAGTGGGTGCAGAGCATCATCCCCTCTCCCTGGCTCTGTGGTTCAGAACATAGCAGTTACTGCTCCCTCTGCTTTAGTGCCCAAAGACGTGTCAGACTGGGCAGGTTATCGAGATCAGAGTCTAGCAGTGCTTATGCTATCGCTTGCTTTCCTGCTCACAGCCTGTAGCCTTCCTTCCCTCTCTTCCTTCCTCCCTCAAATGGATGTGGTTCTGCTAAACACCCTCATATGCTGAAGCATTAATTGTTCAGGCACTTGTTGTTCATCTATTAATGCATTTAATTGTTTTTAGGCATATTTTTCCCTTTCTGGTTGATAGGCCTTAACACTTCTTTTTGTAATTTGCTGTATTTTTCCAACCTTATTGTAAATTAAATTATTAATCTTCGAATTGGAGAGTAGAAGTTCAACTTTCTCAAAGTTAAAAGGGGAGATTTTATAGCATACTTGGTATTTAGAGCTGCTAAGCCCAAGAGAATGGAAAATGCACATTAATTTCTTCAGATTGGGCTTTAAATTTTCATTGAGTTCAGAAAAGCCTTATAGGGGTGTACTTGATTTTCTGGAGCCAGTTGCACTGCGTTAATGTTTAGCCAGGTGCAGCTGGCATAGCTGGGACACAGGAGCGCAGATCATACCTGCAGGGTGGATGATCACAACTCTGGAAAGCAGCAGCCGTGGAAGAGGATCAAGGGTCCCAGGAGCAAAAGCAACCTGGAAGTTTCCAGTGCCCTGGTGATCCGGGCTCACACATTCCTTGGGTGTGCGGCCAGGCAACTTGTGAAAATAAAGGGTTTTAGCACTAAATGGGGAAGTGGAGCCACCAGATCTGAGTATTGTGTGATGTTTTGCTGCTGGTGCTTTAGAGAAAAATAAAACATGAAACAACCAGGAAAAGAATTTAGCTCAGTCCTGCACCAAGAGGACGCAGGCAGGGCCTGCATGAGTGGTTTGAAGGCTGGATAAAATGCCTTGCAGTGAAGGATTTAAAGAGCTCAGTCTGCTTAGCTTATCAGAAAGAAGATTGAGAAGTGACTTGATCACACTGTAAAGTACATTCACAGAGGAGGAAAAAATCAAACAGCTATTTAATCCAGCTGAGAAGGCAGAATAGTAGAAGGAATGATGCTGAAGGAGCAAGCCATATGAATCCCAAACAAGGCGTGGTTTTTTTGTCAGAAAGGTAACTCTAAACAAAGAATTAAGGGGCATGGCTGATACCCCATTTCTTTGTGTCAAACCTTGTTTATTAAAAACATTGTGTATTAAAAAAAATCATATATATTCTGATATAAATCTATTGATATTTCCAGTTTCGAGGGAGCAGGACAACAACTGGAATCTTCGCTGCAGGCTTCCCCCGCATGCC
Source organism: Rhynchotus rufescens (assembly GCA_032273925.1). Taxonomy (NCBI): domain Eukaryota; kingdom Metazoa; phylum Chordata; class Aves; order Tinamiformes; family Tinamidae; genus Rhynchotus; species Rhynchotus rufescens. Next base: position 17,679 of record JAVCKT010022159.1, read on the forward strand.
AGCAAGGTGCCATTCATGGGAAGGAGGTATCCCTAAATACCTGTGCATCGGACAAGTATTTTCATGGTAAGAACAGTCGCAGGGCATGCAAGCATATTCCCTCGCCACCATGCCCAGGGAATACAACTGCTTTAAAAGGCGGGGTTTTTAAAGGCTCATGTAGCATTAATCAGCTGCTGTAGCTGCAGTGATGGGTCACTGCTGCTGTGGCGGCAGTGGCTGCGAGGCCTCTTGTCTCAGAGCTGCCACACCAGAGATTTGGGGTGCTCTGCATGTGTAACCCCATGGGGTTTGCTACTCAGTCATCCTTGGATATTTACCCCTGTTCTGAGCACTGGTCTCATTTGAGTCCCAGCTAATGGAAGAGCCAAGCACTGCCAAGTTATTTTCTCCTTCCCCTTGATGGTTTTGTATTTAGAGGGAATATTCCCCAAGGGGAGGGGAAGTCGTGACAGCAGTTTCTAGGAGGACATTTATTGCTTTGCTTTATAGCAGGTAGCAGTTCCCACCTCCACTGCAACGAAGCGCTCGGAGGCGGCAGCCCAGTCCTGTGCTGCTCGTGGCAACGTTACTGCGCCGAGTTCTTGTAAAAATGCTTCTCAGGTAAGAGGTATCCTGGAGAGGAGTCATCCTGTTTTATTACACGGAAAAGCAGCTTGTTGTGAAGCCATCCTTGACAGGCTGCAGGTTGAGATATGGGTTTTTTTTTTTTTTTTAAACCAGAATTATCTGTCATGCCCACAGTTGATGCCTTTGCTCATTGCAAAGTGAGCCAAGTGATTTTCCTGGGTTTCACAGGCAGAAGCTGATCAAATGCACTGCAGAAAGTACTGCCTTCTTCCTTTTACACACAGAGGTTGCACTTCTCTTTAAAGACCACCTGGAAGCTTGTGGGATGGGATACCAGCGGTGAATTGGACAGATATTAGCTCTCAAGGAAGAGTTTTCTCTACTGTGATAATTTATGAACACCAGAAAAATAAAAATAAGAAAGTTAGTTCTATGTGCGCTGCACTATAATTAACAGCACTTTGGAAATCCTAGCAAAGAGGAAAAAAAGGACTAGGCTCTTTTAGTCATTTGTTATTTGGCTTAATTTTATTGGCTTCAGTAAAGTTAAATCCTGTTCAGCACAGTGAGAGTCAAGTACTGAGCATGAGGCAAAGAGAGAGGGTGAGAAACATTCAGCTGAGGCCAGTTCAGCATGCAAAAGGTTCCTGCTAAGACCTTAAATATATATTGGCATTTGGTTATGCAAATTTGGAGTTTTTGGTGAAAGTTCCTATTTTTGTTTTACAGGAGTAGTGAAGATTAAAAGACTGTTATTTATTTTTGCACTTATTTTATACTATTTCAAAATATTTAAATGAATCACTTGTGAAACATTTGAGGATGAATTTCTCAGAGAATTCTGTTTGGTCTTGATCTTTCTAGCAACATGGAACTTCTGGTCCAGGCTTTCCAAGGTAATCATATACAATAAAACCACATTTATTGTGTAAGGCATGAAAACTGTGGCTAAAAACCCTGCTGAGATGTTACTGGCAATGCTCTGCCTAGTGCAGCCCAGGACACTCTTGGCCCTGTTGGACACGAGGGCACTTTGCTGGTTCATGGTCACCTGGACCAAGTACTGACCCCTCGGGGACACTGATAGCTGCAGGCCTGGTCACAACCCATTTAAAACAACAATAACAAAAACTCTTCTTTTTTTCTGTAACCTGACCTTTGAATTTTGAGTTTAATACCTCTTTAAAAGACTTTTGGAAGTTATAACGGATGAGAGAAAAAAAAAAACCATTTTTATTTTGCCCTAGGAGTTTATTGAAGGCCCTAGGGTCACAAGATAAAAGCAGAAAACAATACCTTTCAGTATGGAAAACATCAAATATCAAATCAGAATAAATTCTAGAATTTATTCTAGAGTTTTAAGTGAGGTGAGTTTTAAGAGCTTCACCTAGGAAATACTTTGCATAAGTTATGACAGGGTAAGCAGTTTTCTCATAAAAGTCTCCTTAAGTGGTCAGAAAATCTATAAAATTTATTTCCTCTATGAACAGGGGATCCCAGCTGTTCACGTGAAATGCTCAGGAATAATAAAACCACAGTACTGAGGCAGGATCATTTAGCAGTTGTAAAGAGAGCTTACTAAAGTAAATGTTGGGTATTTCTGTATATGACAGATGTACCTTTGCACTGAAAATCAGCAATATCAGCATAAAAAAACATTATTTTTTATGAAACAATTTGCATCATTTGTGCAAATTCAGAGAAAAGCTCCAATTATAGCATCAAAGATTTTTGATATCAGTCTGTGATACGAGGTTCTGAGAATAACTCTTGCCTGATAGTGGTCAGGTCCCCAGGGGTCAGTGGAGGCTTTGCAGCATTTTGCTGGGTGAGGAGGAGGTGGTTCTTTAACTATTAGCTTTTTAAGAAGCAAACTATAAAGAAAAAATGCTAAATCTTCTTCTATTTAACAGTTTCCACTGAGTTTCAAACAAAACAACATTTTTCAGCATAATTACTGAGGGTGAGCTTGCTCGATGGCAACAACTCTACAAAAGAGAAGTTTCATCATAGCAAAATAGGTTATGAAAAAAATCGTGCAAGAGGGTTTTTTTGTACATGGGCAAGAGGTATGTGTAGGATCAAAAAAAAAAAATTAATCAGGAAAAATAAAATGCCTTTGATTTTGAATGGGGTTTGAGTACGTAAGCCTTTCAGAGATGGATTTTCCAAATTTAGGTAGGTCTGAGTGCGACAGAGCAGTGAGGAACGGTGAGGCTGCGTTTGCAGGGGCTCCCTGGCGTTTGCAGGGAGCAGCTCCCTGCTGTCCCGTCCTCCTGGGCAGCTCTCAGCCCAGCGCTGGGCTCAGGGCTCCCCGGTGGGGCTGGCACCAAGTCCCGGGGCCTTGGGCACGGGAGGGCTCCGAGGAGGCAGCGAGCAAGGGGTCATACAGGCTGCGGAAAGGACCTCTGTGGAGCACTGACGGGCTGCCCTTTTGAGGCTCCTTCTCATTATATATAGAGAGGACAGAAATATATTTCTATATTTCTTTATATGGATGTAGAGGACAACACACAAAAGGCAGAATATTTCCTTTTTCAAAGGACAACACAGTTTCCTTCACATACGTTCCATTTCTCCTCTACGTGCACCTTCCTGCTACCTGCAGATGCAGCTCAGTCATAAATTCCAATTTATTGTATAAAGTAGGCACTTGATGTCAGTTTATACATTTTTAAATCCACCCATAAAATTCATCACATATAGAAGTGACATTTATTTTCAAATAACATTCAAAATAATATTTAGCAGGTTCCAGTTCATCTCTCCAAAAATCTTTGTACAACAAAAACCTTTTCAGTTTCTTTTGAGGCTAAGCTGGACATCTGAGCTAGGATTTGAAATCAGAGCATTTGAGCATTTGCTAACATAGGATTCCTAAAGCAGCCACTTGCCTCTGTTACTGTATCTCTAGTACACAAAGCTCTCATACAAACCGTCCCTGACCAACTTTTTGTGAGTTTAATCACATCACTGAGGCATAATATGTTTCACAAAATCAAAATTTTACTCAGAAGAAAGGACTGAAACTCAGAAAAGTCTTTTTTTGTGTGTGCTGAAACCAGAATGCTGAGGTTTGTATTTTTCAGACTTGATAAACGAAATGCCTTCCAATTTCTTCTCTTTTGCTCTGTTAAAACAATGTCTAAGCTCTTTGCTCCACTTTAATGTTGGTAAAATCAAGCATCTCATGAAAATCTGATACTGTTTTGACAAATGAAAGATTTGACACAGCTTTGTAAACCAAAAGATCTGTCTATACGGTTATTTGTTGTGTAATATGAGGTGGATGAAAAGCTGGAAGCAACTATTCTGTTTGTAGATGGTCCTCCCAAGGAGGATCCCCCCCAGCCTTTTGCATTTCTGCACAAGTTTCTGAAGAAAACATTATCAAAACATCCACAAAAAATGCATAGAGATGCACAATAACATCTGAGATGAACAGCGCAAGACTTGGTCTCAAGCATAAAGGTGGTTTGGAGAAGTGAGAGAAACTTCAGGTGCCTTAGCTCAAACTTGGCTGTGAGAGGTGTCCCTTGAGGAGGGGACTCCTTGACTGCAGCCACCCTCCATTCATGCCTTGCACTGTCCACATCCCAGAATGGCTGAGGTTAGAAGGGACCTCTAGAGATCATCTAGTCCAACTCCCCTGCTGCAGCAGGGACACCCAGAGCACGGGGCACAGGGCGGCATCCAGGCGAGTTCGGAGACCTCCAGAGAAGGAGACTCCACAGCCTCCCTGGGCAGCCTGTGCCAGGGCTCTGTCACTCTCACA
>JAVCKT010022160.1:23159-43681 GCA_032273925.1 Rhynchotus rufescens
GACACCTGAAGAACATTATTCAGAAATCTTTTCTAATATCAGATGTCTGACCTAGGCTATGCTTTCTCCATTCGACAGCATCCCAGACAGATTTGGACAGTAAACAAGAGTTCATCATCCCAATAGATAAGCTAGGTTTACAATACCTGATTTGCTTTTCTCCTCTAGGTCTACCTCGAGCATCGAGTGCTGTCTCAGGTAAGAGGCACCCATTCAGTGTGCTCTGCAATAAACGCTGAAGCTGGTGAAGGACAACTGCTTCACAGGCTTCAAGGTCCTCTTCTTTCAGACTGCCAGCCTGATTACAAAAGCTACAAAATAAAGCAGGTGCTGCACGAAATGTTTATTTAAACCCCAAAGATATAGCTAGGATAGGTTTGGATACAGAATGTGTAACAGTTCTTTGGCTAATAGAATTAAGTGGAACAACGTAGACAGAGAAACACATAGCTAAGTCTTCTGAAAAGACACAATGAAGAGCAGGGACGTTAAAGATAATGCTTAAAAATAATAAATTTAATTTTAAGCTTTTGTTTTTCGACTACAAGTCATTTTACTCCTGTAAAGGGATTTCTCTTCGTGAAAGCAACCTAACACAGGCAGGTTAATCAGCTGAAGAGTTTGGATCTACCTCAAGAGCAAGGGATTCCCTCCATCCATTACAAGCAGTCACTAATTACTATTAACCACAAACAGCTCTGCAAGCTCTGACTGCCATAAGTGTTCCACTGAAAATATCTATCACCTGTTTCTAGAGAAAATATTCATACGTATTTTGTTGAAAATGAGATTTGATGGCCATATGCCACAAAGAAAGACCACCTTTACAGAGAGAACTCTGAAAATATGTTTAACACGACATCAGAGTGATCTGATTAGCATCCAGGAGCTTGTTCACACACATACCGTTAAACTCTGGGGTAAAAACAAGAGGCACCTGCACGCATCCATTAAGGGAGTTGTTGTGATGAAACTATTTCTTGTCCAAGCAGCCCCGAACACACTACAGTCAAAGCAATTATGTTGCAGGACACCTAATCTAGTGGTAGGCTGTACAGGTCAAGCCTACTGGAAGCCCTTTTTCCATCATCTCCTAGAAATATTCTAACAATTTTTGCTCGTGACTTGAAGAAGAAATTATTTTTCTGTTTATTGCTCTTTACCTCAATACAAGCATTATTAGCCACTTTACGGAGACAAACCTGCACTTGGAAATAAGTATTTGCTTCACTTAAGAGATCTGTAGAGCAAGGTTGCAAGAAGTGATAAATTTAAGGAGTATTTGTTGAAATAATTTGAGTATGCAGTTCTAAGTGCTATATTTCAGCTCCCTGATGACATTAAAACGGGGGAAGGGGAGGGAGGCTTCTTAGCAACTGCAAATGTTTATTTGCAGGAGCTCACATGCTCTCTGCACCAGTCATTTGTCACCAGAAGAGTGAAGACTAGCTCACATCTCCAAAGGCTACTGTACAGCTGCTAGGTAACAACCTCTAAGTCATTATTCACCTGAATTAAATTAAAACCTTGTAAGTCATCAACAATGAAATTACTACAAACATTATAGCTAGATGTACTACAGCAAGCAAACAAAAATAAATGAGATGGGATTAAGGGATAGGAAACACTATAATCTTCTCTTATTTCTGCAACTCAGAACAGCAGTGACAGCTCAAATGAAAAGGACATTAACCTTATTAGCTGGTTCATCTCTGCAGCACTTGTGCTTCCTCTCTGGTACAGTGCCAGGCACCTGGGACTTCCCATCTCCACCAAATCTTCTACCAGCTGCAGTAAACGAGAGAATCCTTCAAGCGTCAAACTATCCCTGTAGATAGGCCAGAAAGAGCAAGGGAAGCTTAAGTTAGCATAGGTGTTTTAAACACATTCCCAACGCAAGCTGCAAAAATGAATCCCCTCATTTTGGCTGTTAAGCTCCCCCAGAAGAGCTCAAAACACAAGCAGGAAATTCTGGAATGAAAACTTGGGACAACAGAAGCAAAGAAGAATGAGATACAGAGAACCCCTAAGTAACTTTAAATACAACCACTTCCATATACCACATACACAATCAAGATCATGCAGCTAGAGCTCTGTAGAAATAAAATCTGGACCAACAACTCCCTTCACTCTTCATACTCACTTTTTGTATATTGTGGATTAGTTTTCCAAGGAAATTGTATGTGCTAGGGAGACCCCCTTTCAAGAAAGCTGCTGTCCTTGCTTACTCTCAGGTCCTCCCGTGCTGCTGCCAATGCCAAATGCAACACCGCTTCACTTCATTTGGGTAACTTGGTCATATACAACAAGAGGTAATAGGCAAAACCCACAACTCTGAACTTAAGCTCCAATAACACAGTATCAACAAGTCATCTTGACCGGTGACCAGAGAGGTTCGAAAAGGCTACGTGCATGACAGGCAAAAGAAAGATATCTGAACACAAAAACATTAGCAGGCCTAATGAAATTTTCCTATTAAAAAAAGTGTTCTCTGTAATCTCCCAGGGAAATTTTCATTCGGAAAACACTCACATATGAAGAAAATGAGGAAAAATTAGCAAAGGAAACTGCACAGAAAAGTTACTGCAAAGTGGATAACAACTAAATAGTCTTTTCCACCATCTAATATAGTGTTTCTGCTTCTGGTGCAGAAAGAAGAATCTGGAAGAGAAGAAACCACCCCATGACTAATACAGATGTCAAGAAAACTGGGAAAACACATTGGAGAATGAATTTTCAGAGGTCACTTCTTTCTGTCAAGTGATAATTGAGACATTTAACCTTGTAACAGGGCAGGGAGAGGACCTAGGCCCACGGCCCTAAGCGAAGCCCAGGCAGACAGGACCCCCAGCTTGCAGCTCCTTGGCCACGTTCCCCTCGGCAGCGCCGCAAGCAGGAGGAAGAGCAGAGGGCTCCACGTGGGAACCAACCATCTGAGTATCAATCCCAACACACACTGAATCTCACAGGCACTGAGACCTCCCAGGGGTCTCCGGCACCTGTGCATCAGAGTTAAGCATCTCCCCAAACCCCACTGCAACATATGCTTCTTTTTGCTTTCATGAACATATTCTTGATGCTCTGAACTCATCCTCATGCAGGGGATGTTGCCCCATGGCTCTGTAGGTGTCTTGGTTGAGCAGATACTTGATCTGTTTAAAACAGAATATCCATGAGTTCAAAGTGGCAAAATTGTTAAATAAAGAGCTTGCAAACATAAATCTGCAAATATCTACCTGGTCTCTCTGCTATTTAATAAGCTGTAGGACACAGCTATGTCAAACTTCAACTTCACTAATGACATACGAAATCCTGATTTAAAAACAAACAAACACTCTTTCAAACTGTTTCGAAACCTAATGGAACATTCGGAAACATTTTCTGGGTTTTCTTGAAACTCCATTAAGTGTTATTTTTCTCAGGCTCCTAAGCAAGTAAGCCAGTTCTTCCTCGCATTTCCTGCAGGAATCTCACATTTCCAGAGCACGTCCTCCAGGAGCCTCTGTGCTTTAGCAAAAAGGTAGAGATCCTGCATGTTCAATCAAACCACCCTCCCTCTAAAGCGCTAATACCAAGCTTAACCTTCTCCTGCCTCTCTCCCACAGTCAACTCTATCTGATCAAAAGATCCCTTCCTCTTTCATTCTTGACTTCTGTGATGGCAGCTTCTCTTTTGTTCTTCAGCCTCTCTGCCACAACTAGTCATAACCCCAGCCTTAAAAAAAGAAATATTTTCTCCTTGCCACTCAGCATTTCCTTTAACCAGCACCTCCAGTGCTGTAATTGCCCATAAAATCCTTGTGCTGGACAAATGACTTTGGGTGTTTAAATTCTCACCTAGTTCCCCCGTTCTAAGGGAATATTGCAGATAAGTCTACAATCTTATTGTGAACTTTAAGAGTTATAAAAATGATTATTCAGAAAAAACAGCCACAAGACAAGCTGTTTATAAAAAACAAACTACAGGGCAGCCATTCAGAAGCTGTCAAAGAGTTCCAGGTGGTGGCACATGAGATTCACATGAACAGGCTTGGCCAGAAGTGCCAGGTAGGTGCAGGACTGATCTACCCAGCAGCCAGATCAACACCCCCATGGGAACCCTGCGCCCTCCTTGCCTGTAAACTGAACAGCCCAAGCAAGACATCCAAATCCCACAGCTCAAACATTCTCTTCCACTGATGGAATATCACACAACTACGGGTACTACATACCATAATCCTTGGTCATAGCTTTGAAACTGTCCAAAAACCAGCTCGAACCTGAAATAATGCATTTGGATTGTTCCTGCACCCAGTAGTTTCATTCAGATCCTGGAAGTAAAGGAATTAATCTAGTGACCACCTACAGGTAGCGAGACATAACTAGGACCTAAGACGGATTTTGATGACGTTGCACCTCTATAATGATGCAAATTAGGACTTAAACTTTGAAACAATAAAGCACAGCTAATCCTTTTACAGCGGTGTAAATAGCTATTCAGATCTTGATTTGAGCCTGCCTGCTTTGTTGAGGCCTTTCCATGGAAGAGCTCCACGGAGCAACGCCACAGACAAACTAGGTGCTCCCAACACGTCCTGCAGATGAGGAGGGGCTTTTGTTGTGGGAGCTGACATATTTATACAGTTGGTCTTTAAATATGGGCTCTGCTCCCTCAGGAGGCTGATCACGCTGAGATTTACATCAGCTTTGCAATTACGTTAAGATATATTGAGCACTTGGCCTTTCTGGGAGGCTGCTTGACAACAGCCAACAGTTCAGCTTGAGTTGCTGCGCATTTAGTTGGGGTCCTTAGACATTCCCCACACAAAACAATACCAGAGAGATCACATATGCAGTTAAACAGTGCCTTTCCCTTTAGCAAAATCTCACAAAAACCTGTGTTTTCATGGCTAACTCCTTCCCTATTGTCCCTCTCCCTCTGGGTGGTCCTTCCAGGGTGCCACTTGAGGGGGATACAATAATAAAAAAAAAAAAAAAGGGGGGGGGGGAGGAAGGGACACCAACATAAAGCAAAACAAAGTGTATGACAATCTGCAGCAGGCTACGGATCAGAGGTCAGCAAACAAGAGGTCCTTCTCTTTTACAGGTTGCTTCCTGGAAACAGCCTGATTAAGCTGACAGCTTGAATTATGTGTTACATTTTGTAATGCACAATCCATCTGGGCTAAGTCCTCTTCAATGCAGCTGAAGCAGCACAGGCATAAGCTCTGTCTTTTTCCACCCCCTTCAACATAGGCCTTAAAATAGTCATCATCTTTCTGGGTACTAATTCTCAGTGACCCCTTTCCCCCTCCCGTCTGCTTTTTAAGCCGTTAAAGAAAGGCTAGATACTCTAAAGAATGGTAAAAGGATACGGAGCCTTTCACCTCGAGTTCACCAGTTCAAATCCGTAGCAAGTAACCAAAGACCAAAAGTTATCAGGAGTTTCACCTGAAGTAAAGTGAAGTTGGGTGCCCTTATAGCACTACTCCCTCCCCAAAGAGGGCAACCCCCCCAAGACTACACTTAAATCAATACACTTGCTGAGTCCTTTCTGCAGAGCTTGAGAGCTGAGTAGATGGAGAAAAGCCACCAGAAATCACCTCTAGCCGGTGCTTTCACACAGGGTGAGTCTATGGTGCAAGGCTTAGCACCATAGACTAAGCAGTGCTCAGAGATGCAAAGAGGACTTGGTAGGAGTCTGCATTTGTAGTTAAGGCCCTCAAATGACCCAGTTCCACCACCTGTAACAGTGCCAAGCCTCGAGCTGAACAAGTTGTCTGCAACTCCTGTGCTGGCATCATCAAGGTAGCACCCACCGTTCCTCATTTCTGCCAGTTGGGAAGTGCCAATTTGAAACTAGACTAAGAAATACTTAGTTGCAAAAAAGTGACAAATTCACTTGTAATAACGTCCTTTTCTTCTCCCTCCATCCCAAATACATGCTTGAAGATAGGGAGGAAAGGCAACTTGCTCCACAAACTGTAAACTTGTGACCTCCTCCCACGTGACAAGGATTCAGGTTTGTCCCTTGAGGGAAAGCAATCTCAAAGGGGCCTGCATGGGGGAGCTCCTTTCTACTCTGTCAACTCATACTAATTTCAAATAATAGATCAAAGGTGTATACACAAATCAAGGAAAAAAAAGCAGTGAATGGGACTTAGTATTTATGCAATGACATTGCTTTAAAGACAAACTGCTACACTAAGTTTAAATTTCTGATGAAACAAATTCAAATTCCTCTTTTCTCTGGAGAGACATAATACCAGAGATTCCATATTTACGGCCTTGACAAGCTAAGGTATTCAGCTTGCTGTAACACAGGAGGAAACATTCTGTCTTAAACACCCTCCATGCAAACAACACAGCACATTTTCATCTGTTGACAAGATTAAACATCACTAACTTCTGTAAGGGGAACAAAAGGTTAAGTTACCATCACACAGCTCTGACTTCTCAGGCAAAGGCAAGTGCTACACGTCCCCCAACATGGAACGATTAACAGGTGTTATGCTAAAGGAAAACTCTGTAAAAGCTATTTAGATGCAAATGAGATGATGCTGCCATTAAGCAGTCTAGTATCTGCAGCTGCAAACATGAAACTGTAAAGTTTCAGAAGTGTCTGATGGAAGTAAGAGAAGAAAAGAGATAGAAAACAAATGTGCTGCTGCGGGAGAACAGGCAGAATAAAGACAGCAACTTCAGGATTGCTGTAGGCTCCTCTACAACTTAAGCCAAACTTTTTCATTCTCTCCCAGCTATTCTAAATGAAATACTCAAACTTTAACCCTCTTGCAGTTACACTCAGAATATGCGATTCAGAGAGTTACAGGTAATATGAACTAAATATACTAAAATAAAATTTGCTTATACCTAAAGAATAAGTTGATTACAGCTTAACAACAAACATACTTAACTTGTCCATCTCTGAACCAGAAGAGTTATCTGAAGTCATTCAATCACTCCCACACATGTAAATAAATACTTCTCCATTGACTTGGGCTATATATTCCTGCCCCTTCCCTGCAGGGCTAGTTGCACCCATTGATCTTCCCACTAGCCAAGGGAGCAAGTTGCATTGCCAGCTGCATGCATGAGGATACCTGGCAGGAGCTCCACGAAGGACACAACCCAGGACCCTTCTGCAGCTTTTCTGCCTGGGAGGGAGCAAGTATTTGCCCTTCTTCACCCCCCTCAAACAGCAGGAATGTTACCTTTACTAGACCTTCACTGAAATCCATGAATGAATCTAAGATGAAAAGGGGAGGACCAGAGGAACGATGAACTGTATTACTCCAGGCATCTTAGCTGAGGCAGAAAACAGGCCCATGCTAAGTGATTTTTCTAAAACCTAAGAAATTTACCCACCTGAGTGTGAGTTTCTGGCCTACCTTTCAGCCTTCAGGCTGTACAGCAGCAAATGAGTAGGAGCTGGAAGGCAAGACAGAGTGACCTACCCTTCCTGTGCCGAGCCAGATGAAGGCTCTTCCTCTGCAGGATGCAGATTTGGTGACTGCACAGAAAACCCCTCTGCGGGGCGGGTGCCTCCCTCCTGGTCCGAGCTGACTGCTTCCAATGCCACCTCGCTGCGGGTGGCTCCGAGACACTGCTGCGGGTCGGTGGCACTTATCACGTCGTCCTCTTCGGTCACCGAGACCGTGAGGTCGCTGTTGCTATCGGAACTCGCCGTGTTTGAGGTTTCTGCACGACATTCCGGTTCTATAAAAGCCACAAGTATTTTCAAAACATTAAGAGGGTTCTGGTAAGAAATGCAGTGTGCTGCACAGAACTAAACAGGGATCAATTCTGCACATTCACCTATTTGTAACGTAATGAACGAGCAGGTATCTACTCCCCAGCCACTTCCCCTTGTCCTTCTGCACTTTCCTCACAAGGGGGAGTTCAATGAACCTCCAGGCCTGATATTCCCCTCTTGCCTCTCTGGGCTGCTTCCCAAGGGGAAGGCATCCTCCCCGTACCACTCAAAAACAAGCAGCAGTGGGAGGCCCAGCTGTTTTATTAAAGTGTCTCCAAGCACACAAGGAAACAGAATGACTTAGACAAGTGTGTTGGGAGGGAAAGACCCTGAATGTGCTGCCATAACCTCTCTTTAAGCCCCGCAGAAGCGCTGCCTGCCGCAGCTCTTCAAAGTCTGTATATAGATGGTCTTCTCTAAAGAAAGATGACATAAGGCTGAATTATACCTTTAAACTCCTAAATACCACTTTCTAACCTATTTTCAGAAAAAAATCTGTAATGGATTGTCACAGAAATTCCCCAGTTTTCCCCCAAATTCATCATGGCTTTACATTAACCTGTGTTCACATGGGAGCTAACACTACAGCACCCACCGTTCACATCTCCAGCCCCAGCCTTTCCTTTGGAATGGAATTACTCAAGATCTATGGAAATCAGCAGCTGATGCCAGGACCTTACACTCAGCCTTGTTTCCAGGCTCACGGAATTAATCCATGTTGCAAATGCCACTATTTCCTGGGACATGAAAAAGGGAAGGGAGACCATTTGGAGGGGCAGGGATAAGGTGCTGTTTGCTTGCTGGATTTCCCTAGGAGTAATGAGATCCCTCCCTTCCCGCGTTTCACACTACCCTTGCACGGCAGGAATTTAGGGAGTGTCCCTTCTACAGACACAAAACTGACCCCTAAGACCAGCAACGAGGGAGCAAAGAGGAGGAGCAGCACACAGGGGTGCATCGAGCACCAAGGCTAAGCCGGGACTTGCGCCCGCTCGAATAAGGACAGGCTTCTGGAACAAAGGAGGAGTGGCAAAGGCACCAAATGAAAGAAAATGAGAGGCAAATAAAATCCCCAGAGGAAAAAAAAAAAACTCTAGAAAAAGGATGCCTGAAAACAAACAAGAAAAAGAAAGTACAGAGGATGATCTGATAGGGATACCAACTTTTGTCTATAAAGAAAAGCATGATCATTACAGGAGAGCAGGAGTCCCTGCATCATTAGAGTTGCCATCAGTTTTCATTATAAAAAGCTCCATTTTAGCAATCGTTATGTGGCTGGGAAAACTAGTTTAACTTGAAAATTGCCACGTTTACTGGAAAGGCAGGGGAGAACCTTGCTGAAAGATGTTTAAAGGCAATAAACTGTTACTTAGTGACACATCTGACATCAGGACTTTAAAAACAAGTCCATCAGCTTACTGTGAAAGTAAGTCATCAAGCTAGTAAAACCGAACCGAAACTATCTTGCCAAAACGGTTAGGGAGGGGAAAAATGGCAGTCTGGTCTTTGAGGTACCACATCAGCCCATCTGAAATGTTCTGCTGGGTGAAAAACTGCATCGATTTCTTAGCAAGGCACAGAACAAACTGGAAAACAGTAATTCAGGCAGTAAAACACGTGAAAACACTGATTCCTAGGCCTATTTTTTGAAATCTCTCTTTTTTCTAGAAATGGTTGAACAACCTGCGCAAACTCTGGGAGGGGAAAGAAGTCAACCCCAAATACATATTTTCCCAGAGGAATAAACGAACATTAAACTTGAATTTGTTGAAGCCTCATTTTAAGAGAGCTGTGGACAGAAAGCAAGGAGGACTTTCCTGCTGTTAGCTTGATATTTGCTTGGATGGACGCCACGGAGCTGCAGCAGCTCTGAGCAGTTTGCCCCTGCACAGATGGGCATCAGACTCAGCAAAATGCACTGGAAAGAAGCAGCCTCCAACTCAACAGGAAGCACCACAGCAGGACAGCAATCTCAGAGGCCATATAAACTTGGAGGTCTGTCTCAGGTAGGCAAAAGCCTATAAACCCATTGCTTTAAGTAGCCTCATAGGAGGCACTAGGAAAGACTGCAGAAGGTCCAGAACTTCCGAGTCAAACAGGTACCCAGCCACAGCTACTCACTTGAAACTGCTGCTTTGCACATGCCCTGATGTCTGTTTTGTCTGCTCATGGTGGAGAGCAGGACAAGGCCCTGAGAAAGAGGTGAAGAAATCCAGGCACTGTCTTGTCCAACAGAGATGAGAGGTGTCCTCCGGCAGAGCAGGAGCAGCAGTTCTGCGGAGCCTCAGAACACCCAAGGAACCGAGAAACCCTCAATAGAGGTGCCCCTCCACACACCTCCGCGTATCTAAATGAATGACCTGGGAGGAAATCCTGTCAATAAAGATGGGGAAAAAAAAAGGCAACACCACTGTGCTTCAAACACAGTGCCACAGGAAAAGGAGGAGAAAAAAAAAAGAAAAAAAGAGAAAAAACACACACAGATCCATGGGTTTGTCCCTGCCTGTTTAGGAGGACTGCCATCCCCCTTCTCATTCCAGTGGTGTCCCTCAGGCTGAAGAGGAATCCTAAAGAATCCCCTCCAGAGGGGAGGGCTCTCTAGCAGTATCGAGCAAGCGTGACTCCCCCAGCGCAGCAGCAGCCAGCGCCTGTTCACGGCCCCAACCTTCTCCAGTACCTTGGACAGCAGGAGGGCAGGGAGCAGCTTTCCCACCAACACGGCTGCTTCCTAGGTGTCTGGATGGGCCGAAGGTGCTCATGTGAGGCCTATCTTCTTCCCGGGAAACTTGGCTTTGTAGTATCAACACTGACAAAGTGCTTTCTACTGAGACTAGGTCATTTCCAGCTACCTACCCCGCCACTATGCCCAGGTGATGGATGACATTTTCATGGCACCTGCTTCAGCCATCTAAGCCAGTGTATTTTTCCCCCCATGGGGATGCACAGCTAACAGACTATAATCCAAACAGGATGGCTTTTCACTAGGGCAGTGATTGAGCATGGCACAGGTTGCCCAGAGAGCTTATGGAAGGTGCACACTTAGAGAGATCCCAAACACCCTGAATGAGTTCCTGAGCAGCCTGCTTTAGGTGACCCAGCTTGACAAGGGGGAATTAGCCTAGCTCATCTCCAGAGGTCCCTTCCAACCTCAGGGATCCTGTGATCTCCCAACACAAGACAGAAAACAGATCCTTTAGCCACATGTACAAGTCATATAAAGTTAAGAGAGAGAAGGTTTTACGTAGGGATACAGAGATAGGAATAAAGGAGCCTCTCTCCTCCACAGCTCAGCAGCCTAAAGTGAGAGTCTGGAGCTGTCACAGTGAGCAGTGATAGCTCCAGGCTCTGGAGCTTCACTGACCCCACCTCAGCATTTACGGCCATCCACAGCAATGCCAACTCATACAATTATTACTTTTTGTTAACAAAATATTGACCAAAGCCAGTGCCTCAAAACCAAACAGCCTGCATGCTAAACAGCAGCAATACAGAGGAAGGAAAAGAACATAGAGGAACTTGCTCCAATTTGCTGATGCTGCCAGATCAGCCTCTCTTGACTTAGTTCTATGTCCACAGAAACACAACTGTCTCCTGCACATCTCAACACACCTACCAAGTCTTTCAATATCGCTCCTCCAAAACCCATCCCAGCCTCTTTCTTACCATCTGCAGTTATCTGCTCTACCTCAGTGGTCATACATGTCTTCTAAAGCAGACAAGTCCATCACAGACACCCACACGCTGTCATACCTGGCAAACTTCCCTGTGGATCCTCCTTCTTGGATATGATTGGGGCAGCAATAGATACCAAGGGGACTGGCTGTTTAGATCTTCCGTTGTTTGCTCCGAAGTGCTCAGATGTCACTACTGCTTTTACTGATCTGCTAGAACTGTCACTTTCTAAATCACTGGTTCTGTTCTCTGGACCTAACTTTTGATGCGGCAGAAGGCTGATTTCAGCAGACTTCTCACTTGCTGCTAAATTAATTTGCCTGTTATTTGTATTATTTTCTATTGCTGGACAGCGAGTTCTTCCATTCTCTGATGATTTCCTGGATGTGACTGGCATTTTCTCACCCATCTGGAGATTTGTCTCCACATCTATTTTGTCAGACTTATTTAAGCACCGCGTATCACTATTAGTTTGTACTACACAGCTGTCTGTCACATTACTGCTCTGTGCTGCCTGTCTGCATGAATATAGGTCAGAAATTGAAAAGCTCTTGGTGGGCTGGCAAGATTTCTGCTGTGTACTGAAATCTTCAGTGCTTGAGATGGCTGACATTTGGCGGCCCATAAAGATTGTTGCTGGGTGATACAGTCCTCTTGACATGGCTGTCCCAGGGTTAATTCCTGCCTGTCTTGCAACAAGCGGCACCTGAAAAAAATACATGGTGAAGATGGATTTAAAAATATATATATATACAAAAGTTACAAATGGAATTTCTAGGCATTTACATGCTGGCTTCTGAAGAGCAGTCATTATAAAAACTGATATTAAAAAAAATAACTCATTTAAAAGACTGATATTAAAAATATTTAAAAATGATATTATTTAAATAGTTTTGTTTGCTTTAAAAGAAACAAGGTGCAAACATGTGTCCGCAAAATGCAGAGTTGGTTTTGGTAGGTACTTGCTATTTTCAGCCTCCCAACAGTAATTACCTCATCACTTTTCCTTGATTACACTGTTAAAAAAAAAAAAAAATCTTAAAAATGAATAATTCTAACTCAGGGTAAGCCAGTTATCTGTGATGCTAAAGCCAGCAAGACTCTGCAGAAGAACTTCTTGGCCTTCACTTTCAACGTGACTTCTGACAACTCCTCCAACAGTTAAATGTCCTGGGCAGTCAATTCTTCCCGTGGTTTTAAAATAAGAAAACCCATGAGCTTAGAAGGCCATTTCCACCACCCATTTCCTCATGTTTTCAGGTGCTTCGGAATGCTGCTTCATCAAATCATCTAGAAACCACCACCCTTCATCAAGATGGCAAGTCTGGCACCTACACACTTGCACATCTGCAGCTCAGTTTTGTTCTGGAGAACTCTTCCTACTTACTAGTGAGGGAAAAGGAGTAGGAATAGCCTCTAGAATAATAGAGCATTACAAGAACCATGCAAACACTTGAAAAGCATTCCTCTAAAAATGTGATGTTACCTGTCAACATCTTCCCCACTGCTACCACACACAAGAAATAGATGGTGGATTATATGGAGGATTTAAAAACGGCAGATAGTTGGGATGGAGAAGAAATTCTTCCAAAGAAAAATAGTGTAAAAAAATGTGGGACTGTGTGTTCTGCCCAACAGAAACTCTGTGAACCAAAACAGCTAGTGACAAAATCTACTGCATCCCCCGCTTCATTAAATTAGACTGAAACTCATTTTTTAAAAACTTTCTCAAAGCAAGACAGAGTCCTACCAATAGATATCATCCAAAATCCTTTTCCATTATTAATTTTACTATATCTATGATTTTTATTTATACATTACCTTGCATCTCCCTTGCTGACCTGTGACTTACGTGCTGCAGCTAAGGGCATACAGCTAAACCTACATACAAGTACCTACAAACCAAAAACAAACTCTGGAGGGGGGCGTAGAAAAGAAAGCTACCAGTCCTCTCTCCTTGCCCTGAAACACTCCCATGTCCAGAGGAGGGGCAGGACAAGGGTGCTCAGAGCAGCTACTGCAGATGCTCCAGAAGCCCCCTTTGAATAAGGGGGTGAAAAAAGGAGGTCTAGAGAAGGCCAGTGCCCTCAGAGGGAGTCAAGGAGGCTGCCCAGCCATAGCCCATTCTACTATGTGTCACAGCAGTTTTTCTACTGCCTTCCTTGTACAAACTCATCCTTCCTAGTAAGTTTACACCTTCACCTTGTGTCTTGCCCAGTGATAACATCAATAGTGAGACCTATAACAAACAAGACACCCTATTTGTCCTTCTTCAAACCCAGGATACTACCACCAGAGCAGCAACCAAGCCTACAAGATGCTTCCCTAGGACACCAGCACCATCTCAACTGCTTGCAGGCCCCAGACCGCTGGTCTGGGGAACAGCCTGGTCCCGTGTGTTTTACTAACAGCAAAATTACATCAAAAGCAGCAAGGTCTGGAAATCCATCCTTTATCTGATCTCTCAAGGCATACAATATAGATTATCATTTCTGAATTGCCTGTATCTAAAGGAGTTTGTTGTGATGAGCCTGCTATACACAAGTCTAGGTTACCCCCTTTTTCCTTGTTTTAAAGGTCCTCAAACAACATTTTTAAAGAGACTTTACCATGCTAGTTGTATACATCACAGCACAGAACTGTCTGGCAGTTGAATATTTTTACCTTCCCTGTCAACAGTGAAATTCATTCACATAAAACCACAAAACTGAGACAAATATTCACTAGTTTAACCCAATCCTTCACAAAACTTCTCAAAATTAAGGATCTGAGTAACATTGACCTAACCTACGTCTTAAAATAAGCCAGCAAAGTCTGCCACAGAAGCCAGGGATGAATGCAAGATCAAGCATTGCTGACAACATGACCACAAGCATCCTAACTAGTCCAGCAGCAACAGTATTTCAGCAGGACAGTCAATGGAAACAGTTCCAAGCTCTGATCATTTTGCTTCCTGGATATGCTACTCCGTTTGCCTTGTCTCCCAAAGAGCAGCACCAGGACTTCCTGCAGGAAGGAAGAGGCAGGCAGTGTATCCCGAGCTGGGTTAGTGCTGCCCTACAGCTCCCAGCACCCAATCTGCATCGCCCTCACTCACCGAGTTCTCCGTGTAAAACTTCCAGGGCTCTACAGATCAACCCCTCAGGCAGGACCATGTCGAGGGCCAACAGTCCTCCTTTCTCCTGCTAACACCTATGCTCACTGCTACTTACTCACCATCCCAGGAAAGGACAAAATCTTGTATTTTTAATGTAACGTCAGCAGATTTCAAATGAACTGAGTTTGGTAGTAAACTACCTTTTAGATACTATTAGCCTAAAAAAAAGTGAGTTGTAAAACAAGACCCAAGATGTGGGATATAAACAGACCCTTCACCAGAGCAGCACCATTAACTCTCCAGGAACTTGTTTAGAACAGACTCATTTCAGCCACAACAGTGTCAAGCCTCCCAAAAAGGCAATGGGTTTTAAGCTGTGCTAACACACCTAGGTTAAATTCCTGGCACAAGGATGAACTTCAGTGCTGTATCTTTGTCTTCTAAGAGAAACAAGAAGGAAAAAAGGGAGCAGAAAAGACTTGCCAATCAAGCTATAATTATAATTTAATATCAAGTGACCCATTTGGTTATGTAACAAGTTCTTGTATTGTCCAAAATACTTTAGCCTTTTCAAAAATCTAAGAGTCACCATGAGCCTTTGAGGTCTAATATTCATGTAAAAACAGCTTTCTATAGGTCAAATATTGCATTCCGCACACAAACTGTTTTTAATTAAAGAATTCAGTATTCAAAAGCCAACTCATCTTTTCACATATGTGAATCATGTTTCTAACATACACAGATTGCTGCTTATGCAGGTCAAGGTTGCTAAGGTTCATTGCTTTGTAGAGAATGCTCTAAATTCAAGGTTTTTAACTTTTTAATCGGGAGGGGGGAAGGGGGGAGAACAACAACTTCCTATAAACTCAGATTAACAATTGCTAATGCACTAAAGAAAGGAAAACGAAAACCTTCCTCCTGCTCTAAAAACAAAATAGTGTGGCCTCTGTTTCTTTTCTGATAAGAGTCTTAAATACCAAACATTTAACTGCATAATAACATTTACTGGCAGCCAGGCAGCCTGCTTAGCAGATATATAAAGCAGGTAAAAGGAGAAAAAGTTAATTTCTTGGCTGAATGATTCCATCGGTAGCTATAGGGCAAACTAGAAAGTCTTTTAGTAAAGTAGCAGTTGATTCTTCTATCAATCTGCAGCACACACACTCTTCCAAGGAATGCATTAAATATGAAAATCATATCCCGTTATCATCTGTTTCCAGCTTTCAGCCCAGTAAGCTTTTCTTAATGAATGCTGTAGCCTAAGGGACAAGCATGCTGGTGGCTTCCCTGCATAATGGAGTGATGCTACCATTGCTGCTTATTACAATATCGACTGGCTGAGGGGGTTTCACACATAGTCACAAGTGACTACTCTTGCCAGCATGCTCCAAGTTATTACAAGATGTTTTTAGACATTTCATCTAAAAGGGCTTTACTGCTTTTAGTGAAGAAAACAGCTATGGTCTTGAACTGTATCATTTATATGGAGATAGGAGGAGGGATTAGAAGCCTGCATTACTGCAGATATATAGCAGAATATATTTAAGTATTCCTTGTCAGTCTTTTTGTCTGTTACTTAGATCGGCGATCTCTTTTGCTTCTTCTGAGGAAAAGGTCAAAATATACAAAATTACAAACACAACACACAAATCAATTGAGGCTTTTTTAAATATCATTCATCAAGAATATTTTTTCCTAGGCTTACACTATTTTTATATTATTTAGCACACAAAGACCAAACCCAGGAGAGACGACTATAAACATTTGGACTTTCCACCCTCCCCTTTTTGAACTCTAGTTCTTTGAGAGCGCTGCACTATTTACCCGGGTTATTTTACCTCACTCAGGTGTCTAAACATCCCCGGGCAGCAGCCACAGTAAAAACACCCCTTGCCTCAAAGTCTTCACGTGACAATATTTGGCTCTGACTACACTAAGGTGCTTCCCTCTGAAGGACTGTATTAAAATACACCTTCCCCTCACACTTCTTTGGCATTACCTGCTCACTGCCTTCTTCACCCCGTGCCGGCAAGCTACTCCCTTGATGGGATAACACACTTCTCATTTCTCTTCCATACTGCACCTAAACATGAACAAAGCCATTACATAACATTAAAGGCAAGTACAAACACAAATCAACAAACACTGAAATCCAAATACACTACTGTGCAAGCTGTGCACTTGCTACTGTGATGCCAAGCACCCCTCTACTTGGTCTACACTTAAAAAGCCAGAAACATCATTTTTTCCCTCCCAATTTTCCTGTTTCCCTGAGGAGCATGGTGGCTTGTACGCAGCCTTCTGCAGGCTTTCTATATATATATTTATTCATTCATCGCATTTAGAAGCCTATAAAGCAGTAAGAACTTGACTCAGATTTAATCACAACGTGTCCTGCAATGCTGAATTATTTTTGCTGTAGTCAGATGACTCAACTGCTTTGTGATGAAATGAGCTTTAGTATTTGCTTTATGTGTATCATCTTAAAGCCCCCTGAGCTACTCTAAGGCAAAATGTGTGTGTGTGTATATATATATATATATATATATATATTTATTTGCCAGCTGTTATAAAGAACAACACAGGATAAAAGGCAGCCGGCTCTAGTGTTACTAATAAACAACTGCATAAAATATCTTCACCTCCACTACATTGTTTAATTGAATGTAACACATTCATGGTGGGGGGGGTCTTGCTTAAAAGCCGAGCTCAGGCAGCACCTATAATTAATCCTGTTTGTTGGTAATTGTAAACCCCAACAACAAGTTACACTGGTCCAGAATGAATGCACTTCAATACTTACTTTGCATCCGATAACGTGCACAAAATTAAGTCTTGCAACAAAATTTGAACCACTCAGTGCTCCATTCCAACAATAACTTTAACAAAGTCTGCTATTTTCCAGGTGTTAGATGCAGTTCAAAACATTAATATTTAAAAACAACAGACACCCACGCAATCATTCTACCAGTGCTCCAAATCAATTTGGATACAACACTGATTTCCTCCAAAAGCTTAGGTGATTTTACTTATATTCCCAACAAATACTGAACAAACTTTGGACACATAAATACAAGAAAAAAGTCATTCAGAAACCAAAGTACTTTTGTCAGCTACAGCTATATAGTAAATTCTGCATATAGTCCTGATAAAACCCTCCTAAAATGTATTCCCTAGCAAAAATGGAAAAATACTGTAATTTGTTCGAGTACTTTCATGATGAATGAAATTATTGCATTGTTTATAACTGTCATGCAATCCACGAAAAGTGGGCTTTTCAGAACTGTAATGTGAAGGGTCTGTAATCTGTGCTTTGTCCTACAGCTCAGAAAATTCAGCCTAACCCAGCAAATGTAAAATGGATGGCACAGAAACTTCAAAATGAAAGTAATGAAGGAAAACACTGCAGGCAGACCAACCCAGGACACAGCATGCCTCGTACCAATACACAATGGCCTTAAGTTACTCAAGGAAAGCCCTAAAAACATTGAGGAAAAATTTAATATCACAGTCAAAAAGGGAATTAATGTCCCAAAACAGGCTCCAAGCTACACGTGACTAAGCTGAATTAAGGGCAAGTGTAGAAAATACCTAGAGCCTTAAGGCCCTGCTCTGGGTCACGGGATGCCCTGTGACACTTTGTGTCACACTGGCAGTAGGACACACGTGTGGCCATGTGAGGTGTCCAGAGCCAGCAGGTTCTCGAGAGGGCAGCTGGAAGTGCTATGCAAAAAAAGGCAAGAGAAATTGCTCCATGAAAGGCAGACTCAACAGGCTTAAAATTCCCAGCCCCCAGCTGGGATAGCAGGGAGCTATTAAGCTCGCTGTGCAGGCACAGGGTGCCAGCCAGCTAATTGATGTACTGCAGTGGGAAGGAATTACCACCCTTTTCCCAAGAGCTGCCTTACTTCTGAAGGGTTCGGCACATGGATAGATCAGTTCTCTCCTGCTTCCAAAGCCCAGTCCATCCCCAACATCTTTCAGTCCTCTTCTGTCATCCAAGAGCTGAACTTTTTGCCTCCCCAAATCCTGACTCCGCTTATTTGGTGTGGGACCAGATATCACCAGAATTATTTTTCAATCCAAGCCCATTACCAGCCTGTATCACTTTGCAGCACCCCTAATTGTTCTGCATTTTATAGGATGCACCATGCTATTCACAACACAGCTCCAAATCCTCAAGGCAGGGCTGCTGCCCAGCAGTAGCCTGTTAAAAGTACTTCAGCTACAAGTTATGATTAGAAAATATCTTTTCTATCATAAAACCTTAAATATGGATCCTGATCAAGTTTGTTTCAAACATTTAGAACAAAAGACATGCAGAAAGCTCTTACTACAGGTTTCTTATTGTACTAATTATTAAAAAAAAAGCAATATAAATTCAAACATTCAGCCTGTAAACAGTATGCCTGATACAAAACCATGAAGAAAGGCCTGACTGCAGTCACCCTAAGAGGATTAAAAAGAGAAACAAAAAAGTCTATTCATATTTGCAAATGAGAGGGGCTGAAAGATAGGCAAGCAAAGAAATCAAGTTTTACTAAAGCATTACAAAAAAAACCCTGAGATCTAGCAGTAGCTGATTTTATCTCAATACTTAAATCACTATAAACAGTGGCTTTATTTCCACAGACTTTGTTAATACACTGTTTTTAAAGTTCTAGGTAGACTCACTACATAAAGGAGACACAAGAGCTCCCACTCGCTTCCAGTTCCAGGCATCACAGGGAAACAGAGCCCAGGAGGGATTAGCAGGAGATGAGAACAGCCTTCCAAAGAGGAAATCCTTCCAAACGTAGCTGACTTGCTGGCGACTGTTTCTACAGTCACAACTGCTGACCAGAACAGCTGAAACTAACAGGCATAGCCTCAGCAACAGAGGTGTAAGAGTAACTACTGAAAGGTCATTGTCCATGAGAGTACAGGTTTCATCTTGCTTTTCAAAAGGAATGACTGTCCATGCTTTCTACCTCTGGTGGAAACTTTTAAACTAGTCATTTAAAACGAAAAAATAGTATTAGTTTAATAGACTTTTGTAATATTTCATCCCAACAGAAGTTCTCAAACTGTCAACATGAAGCAAATATCCCTAATAAGCTCCCTTTGACAAATGTACACTTTTGAGATGGTAACATCATGGTCAGAAGCGAGGAAAGCTAAGACAGACATTTGCCATCTCCTTCATGTGTTATAAAGAAGCAAGACGTAAATACCCTGCTGGGCGCTGCTTCCACTTATAGTAGTCATTTAACACTAACACTTTCTGTGGCATCAGCTGTCTCGCACAGTGAAGGACACGAGTGATGGACATTCCTCAGGCTTCACTTTACCAGACCAGCAGGGAAGTTGACAACTGAGCTCCCCTCTGCAGGTCTGTGCACCTGCATGACAACATTACCAACAGCAAAAGCCTGCACGAAGCAAGAACAGCTTCTCCTGCTACCACTGCTGACACATTGCCAGTTAACAGTCTAGTGAATGGGTTGACTGCAGCTTCCTTTTAGCTCTGCTTCACACCAGATGGTTCAAGCAGGGCAGTTATCAATTAAAGGAAGGTGCCTAACTCCTGTACTCCCATCAGTGATGAAGCCAATGACCATAAGGTAAGGGCAAGATGAACTGAGCATTTATGGTACTCATGCCAGTGAAATTTAAAAAAACTCCCCAATGGTCAGAATACATGAACAAAACCAACGTAGCAACGCTTGTAATACCAGCAAACACTATTGTATTACATCTTGAAAAAAATTACTTCCATCTTCTGAATTATCTCTGCACTTGAGGTTTTCATATGAGCTTCAAATTCAATGAACTCCTTCAAAAACATCTGATTTCGCAGCACGGCCTTTTTTTGACGCTCCTCTATTTCTTTCAAGTACTTTTTTAGCTTCACGTATTTCAGTTTTGCTCTGCATGGAAAAATAAGAAAAAGCATTGAAAGCTCATAAAATTAAAACAAATACATGGATATTGCAATCTTTTATTTAAAATCTTTCAAGATATTACTGTCATACAGCTT